>JACJUY010001700.1:12809-82400 GCA_014220935.1 Platorchestia sp. MABIK | reverse complement strand
CTAATTAGACGCCCCAGGAGGCACTAATTAGAAGCCCCAGGAGGCACTAACTAGAAGCCCCAGGAGGCACTAATTAGAAGCCCCAGGAGACATCAATTAGAGGCCCCAGGAGGCACTAACTAGAAGCCCCAAGAGCCGTTACTTAGGAAGCCGCCTGAGAAGCTTGAGCTCGTGTGTGAGCCAGAGGGCGGCGGAGAGCACGGCCAGGGAGCCGCACTGGTGCAGGGACGCGAGCCACACCGGCACCTGCAGCAGCAGCGTCGAGATGCCCAGCCCAACCTGCCCAGGCAGAATATAATTAGTTAGTTTAAGCCTCCCTATCCGCCACAAAGGCGATCCAAAGAGAGGAAGGAACCATTTAGCCCAGCTAACACTGCGTGAAGCTTTCACCTCTTGATGCTATATATCAACATTTACGTTCCGTTCCAAGTGACGTATTTCTTGTAATCTCATCTTTGTTTTGATACACGTGAATTATTTTTGATCAATGCTGAAAATTGCATCTTTGTTCTGATACACGTGAAGAATTTTTGAACAATGTTGTCAGAAGTACTTACACAGTATATGATCAATGTCATCACAAATATTCTTCCGTAGTCCATGATCAATGGCCATTAACAAACTTCATTTCGTTACTGTAGGTAATGAATATTCAATGGCCTGTAAAGTTACTCACAGCAGAGATGACTGTAAGCTCTCAAGTGCAGCGCTCTATCACTATAAATACTGAGTCACACTGCTGAGATTACCTGAAAAAAACAACAATGAAGACTAAACAAGTGAAACAAAGTCTGGTATCCAGGTTACGGTATCGGATTAGAAAAGCAGAACCACAAAAGCTGCCTTGCGTTTAATTATCATAAAGAAGTCATCTCTGTTACGAGTAACTTTACAGAACATGGAATTCATAAACTGACTTCGTTAGGCTCAATTGTTACAGAGAATGACCTGCACTAAAAAGGTTACAGCCATCTCTGCTGCGAATAACTTCATAGAACATTTTGTTATGCGAATCCTGCAAAGCTGTTTTGGGTCTGATCATGATCGCATCTCGACGATAATTATCGTAAAGAAGAAGCGTACCTGCATCCAGGCGGCAGCTGCGAGGGTAGCGGCAGCAGTGTGGGCACGAGGGGGCAGCTGGAGGGGACCTTTCTTCCTCCCCAGCACCCCCACCACCGTCGCCAGCACCAGCGACGTCGTGCCCTGAGGACAACCACGACATCAGGGGGGCATGTCCACGTTAGAGTATTGTTTGCAGTAGGTCTATTCTTGGGAAATCTCTTTTTTTACAGAATTAAAAAAAATGTATATTCGCCGTAAGTCTGTTCTTGGAAAATCTTTTTTTTGTAAAATTAAAAAAATATTTTTTTCGTAGTAGGTCTGTTCTTGGGAAATCTCAAGTGAAAAATAATAGGAGAATAATGAATTCGCACTCTACGGTGCATTCTTAGAGCCCAATATGGCCTACACTACGGTTACTACATCAGAGGTTTTCCTGAGAGACGGTTGCAATCATCCCGCCATTTGATCAGTCAGGCGCGTGCCAGTCATACTTTTTCACTGATAGATTATAGGTTAGTTTAAGCCTTCCTAACCGCTACAAAAAAGAGCGTATCGAAGAGAGGAAGGAGGAAGGCACCATTTAGTATGGATATTAGGGAATGCGGAATCTGTGCAGAAGAGGCATAGAAACAGTAATTTGAGAAAGAAGTTCATGAAACAAGATAAAAGTTGAAGAAGAAAGTAGTAGGTGCTGAAAAACAGGACAGCAGTGAACCGAAAAAGGTGGTACTTAACATAGCAAAAAATATTTTATTTCAACAAAAAGAAGGCCTACCTAACTCTCAGCTCGGGCCCTCGCACATTTTCCCCCTGGGAGTGCAAATTCCCATAGACACAATAGTTGTATCCCCCTGAGGGGATAATAATAATAAAGCAATGCTCTAACACTAACATAATAGGGTGCCGGTGAAGTATATCTACCGTTGGTTTTAATATCTACAGACCTCTTTATCCTTTGTATTTCTTGTTCTGAATTTCTTTTTCACTAATTGTAAAGTATCTACGATACGATGTTGTATATAGTGCGTAAGATTGAAGTTAGGTTTCCTGAAAATATACTTCAAAAAAGAAATCAACACCATGCTTTAGACCATTACTGTTGGAAACATATGAGAAAACACGAGGATCAACTAACTGCTTTCCTAAACGATGTAAGATTTGTTTACAAATAATAACAGAATAAGCTTTTGTAACAAATGTTTTATTTATCGTTAGCCAAATAATCTTCATCTTTGATAATTGATTTCAATTTACAGGAGATTTCATACTATACCAGAAAATCCACGGTAGATATCATACCAAACCGGCACCCATAATAGCAACAATAATAAAGCAATGCTCTATAACTAAGACCAGAACAGTATCTTGTTGCAAGACTTGAACATAGTGTATCATAAAAAATAAGCATTCCCTGAATAAAAAAATACATGTTTCCAGTGAATTGCACAGAGTAGCAGCCCCACCAGTATCCTGTGGTCGAACTGTACGGTGGTGGGGTTCTCGGTGATGTTTCGGAGTGGGGGGGTCAGCGCCCCCAGGTCGGAGGGGACCCAGCGGTCTGCCATCTTCGGGAACGTGTTGTACACGAGGCCGGCGTCCAGCCCCGCAACCAGGGCGCCTGGGCAGCAAAATTTAGTCGTAATCCAGGTTGGGCAAAAGGAAAAAAACACACTAAATTTAATCGTAACCGAGGTTGGGGAACACACTGTATAATTACCATGGCACCTGGGGAGGAAAAAAACACGTAACTGAAGTTGGGGAAACGCTATATACTAACCAGGGCTTCCAAGTTTTCATAAAGAAAAGAACCTCATCATAAGGCACATGGAAATGTTGATAGTTCATCGTTGGGAGGAAATGTTAAACGCAACAGAGGCTGGGGAAACACTAGATGTTTACAAGGGGACCTGGGGAGACAAAGTTAATCGTAATCAGGGTTGGGGAAAACACAATGTATTTTACGTAGAAAATTCAATTCCCTATCGTCAAACGATCTGGACAAGGAAGCATCAAACCCAAACCTTAATTCCAATATGGCGTGCGTGCACCGGAATTAACACAAAGACATTTTTCAGAATGTATTCTCATTGCTGAAATCAATTACGAGTAAATTTCTACACCAAAAAATTTTTGACTGAGGAAAATAAATTGAGACCAATTATGCTGAAATATACATCCACACACTGTCTACCCAACACTTGAACAATTTTGGAGTTATTTTCACAAGGCTTTGTTTAGTGCAATCAGGTAACAGCACAACAAAGACAACGAACCCAACATTCACACTGCAAACTTCCAGCTTCAAAGATCGTGACGACAAAATAATTGGGGTGAAGAGATCAGTTCCACTCGAAACACAGCCTAGAAAATGAAACGTAAATTTCAACACAATCCCCCAACAGCAGGCCGTAGTCAAAGCTTCTACTGCCCCCTGCAACCCTCGCATCTCGGATGATTGATTGAATATAAGTGAGTTTAGCCTCCCTTACCACAACAAAGATATTCAAAGAGAGGAAGGATGAAGGAGCCATTTAGTGCGCAGTTGAGGGAACGCGGAATCTATGTACTAGGTGTCTTCCCGCACAGAATACCGAGCGTTTAGAAACAGTAAGTTAAGAAGGAAGGTTATGAAACCAGATAAAAGTTAAAGGAGAAAGTCAGAGGGGCTGGAAAACAGGACAGCTGTGAGCCGTAAAAATATGGTTCTTAACAAAGCAAAAAAAATTTATTACAACAAAATGCCTACCTAACTCTTAGCTCACGACTCAGGACCTCACATTTCCCTCCTGGGAGCGCTAATTCTCATAGATATAATAGTAACGCCTCACCTGACATGGCTGTGAGGAAGACCCAGCCTTTAGTGGCGTGTGCGAGGCGCCGGAATTTGGCTGCGGCCGGCGTCACCTGCACATAAGTTAATGGTTTCATGCATGTGTCTGCTCATCCTCCAATGGGGATTGATTGATTCAGAGTTAGTTTAAGCCTCCCTAGCCGCAATAAAGACGTTCCAAAGAGAGGAAGGAGGGTTTCATGCATGGGAATGTGTCTGCTTTTCCTCCAATGGTGATTGATCGATTGATTTAGAGTTAGTTTAAGCCTCCCTAGCAGTCACAAAAGCGTTCCAAAGATAGGGAGGAGGGTTTCATGCATTTCAGCTCTTCTTTCAATGGAGGTTGATTGATCAAGAGTTAGTTTGGTACGCCGCAACAAAGGCGTTCCGAAAAGACCAAGGCCCCATTTAGTATGGAGAAAAGGAAACGCGGAATCGATGCACAAGGAGCATAGAGACGGTAAGTTAGGAATATCAAACAAGATAAAAGTTGAAGAAAATAGTACGTGCTGAAAAACAGAATAGCAGTGAAACGAAAAAGATGGTCCATAACGAAACAGAAACGCCCTTTTTTTCAAAAAAGAAAGCCAACCTAACGTTTAGCTCGAGACATTACATATTCCCCCTGGGAGCGCTAATTTCCATAGATACAACAGTTGTATCCCCCTGAGAGGTTGCCTTCATTAGGTATATATATACCAAGCCATTTTCTCTTTTAGTAGAGAGTGGCTGAGTATCATTGACATGATACTCTTACAGGGAATGTACGTGATAGGGGTTCCCCAGGCCCCTAGTCACGCCCGAGCTTTAAGGCCTTATTTTCCTCTCGTTTAGTGCCCAGGTGACATTCCTTGAGGACAGTGACCACACTGCAGGCAACGGCCCTGATTTGCCGCGTCAGCGTTTTTCACGCCAACTGCCGCGTACAGGGCTCGAACCCGTGCATGCAGCACAGAACGCATGCGCTCTGTGCACTCGGCCACTGCAAGGCCTTCATTAGATTAGATGAATTACTTTGAGCGTCAGTAGCTACAACCAAGGAGTTCCCGAGAGAGGAAGGCACTTTTTACCATAATGAAGAGAACATGGAATCTATCCACAAAGTGTGTTTGCAAAGATCCCCTGCGAAAAGAAAGAGTGTTAGGAAATAAATTCACGATACAAGATAGAAGTTGAAAAAGAAAGTTCAATGTGAAAAAACCTGACAGCAGTAGAAATAACAAAGACGGGCCGCACAAAAATGCCTCATTTCAACAAAAGGAAAGCCTACCTAACCTCCAGCTCGGAACCTCAATCTGCTTCTGATTCCTATGGATACAATAGTTGTACCCCAGTGGGAAAGAGTGATTTACCGAAACGAAAACATTATACCCCAGTAGAAGAGAAAAAGGCAGCCAGATTTACGATTCGCAGCATTGAAAGCATCTTTGATCATCCATTGTGATTCAAACCATAACCTTTGGCAAGATAGTTCATAATACTAGATAACTCTTCCCTATAATCAAACCGTTACCGCATTACATGATTTTTATTGCATTCTCGTCTACATTTAGGAGCCGATCTATGAAGTTATCCATTGGTCAGGAACTCAGCTAAGCTTTCAGTTGAGTAATTGATAAGTGTGCAAACAAGCTTTTATTTGATTGGACTTCATTTTTGGTGTCCTGTTAGAGAACAATTTCAGCATCCCTCATCAATATCAGAAAAATAATTAGACAGATGGAGAAAAAATATCGCTTATATGGGAGACTTCTCTACAAACCAAACATGCTGGGTAAATGCTTCACGAAGGAATTTGGGTGTACCTCTTGCTCACAAATTTGAGCTACAAAACATTCGTAATGAATTAATGGATGGAGTCTGACTTTTTTAACTTGGATCGGGTCAGGATGCTGAAATGTCATTACATTCATTTAAGGCTCACAAGCAATGAAGTTCGGCCCTTCATGTCAAAATATCCTCCTCAATACAAAACACGAAAATAAATAAATTTGTATTCAACATTAGCTAAAATCTATATATGGATACACAATTCATGAAAAAAAAGTAAAAAACAAAATTCATTTCCAATAAATAAAGATGGTACATAAGACGATACATCATTGGTTTTTAAAATATCTCAAAGTAAATACACTTATATGATGCACACACACGAGTACTTCAATACCCATGTCACTATTCGGAAACAAATGATTGGGGGCAATGTGTTCCTAATGTTGCTTACTCTAGATTTGATGATATACGAGTATGTTACTACAGTTTAAAAAAACACAATTTCAGTGACTATACATTGTTGAGAACACTCTTTTTAGCGCACACTTACAGTGAAATACGAGCTCAGGGACTTGCGGTATGAGAAATTTGTTGACAGTAAAACCGGTGAATTAAAATAATCCTGCGTCTAAGGCAGCAAGGTTGACATTCAGAACTATATTTTTACTCCTGCCTAGAAACTAGTATTCTTATCAAGGGACTCGGAGAAAATGATTTTTATCCCGCCACGAATATATATTTCCATGCTAATAATAGTGTCACAAAACAGTAAGAGTAAGATTTTGAGTTTTTTGATTGCATCTTTGGATCAAAAAATAATGCATTACGTTTTGCTAGCATCAAGTTTGAGATTTTGGTCGTACCATGATTTTAGCTAAATCAGTAGGGTTTGAGCATTAATTTGCGTCTGCAGTATTTCCGATACAGAACTTTTTATTGCAATTTGAACATCATCTGCATACATGGAGATTCGTATGTTAGAAGGCATTGGAGGGAAATCATTAATGAAAATAAAAACAGCAGCGGACCAGAAATGCCCTTTGGGGACGCAAAAATTGTCTTGAATGAATGGGGACAATTTGTTTTCTAAGCGGACTACATGAGACCGATTTGATAAGTTAACTTTCAAACCATTGCGTTCAATGGAAGTTCAGTTCAATTTTTTTTTCCTATGTTAAGTTCAATAATTTTTTTACCCTTCTCACATTTTACATCACTAGTTGACCAAATTTGTGTTTATCGAGAGAATAATGTAAGCCAATTTGGTGCATCAGAAATTGATTGTGTACATTAGAAACTTTCAGTATCCATGTTTTACTGTCACAGAAAAATCTTTCACAAAACATGATCGCTGTATATTATTTTCCTAGAGATGCGAGTTTGCCAGAGTACAATTTTTGTTCTGTTGCGACACTGGTAACAATGACACTCAGTGTTCCTTGTAAGGAGTGGAGGTGATTTGGAGGGATGGAAGGGGAGTTGAGGGGGCGGAGGTGAGTTTGCTTGCTGTTCATCTCAGCGTGAGGGTAGCAACTCAGCTTCACATGGACAATCGTAAGTTTACACATCGTTATGTTCACGTCACTAACATGCAGTTAGGACATGATTAAATACACGACACTACTTTGTAGTAAGGACACCATTATTACACGAGCAAGTTGCGCAGCAGGGAGCCGTATGTGCAGGGCGGTGTAGAGCAGCACGGAGTACAGGACGAAGGCAGCACCCAGGTGGCACATGAGGCGGTACTGGGACACGCGGGGCACGTCTGACGGCTCCCTGAACCGATCCTCCTCCAGTCCGGACTTGACCATGTACCAGCCCAGCAGACCCTGACCAACACATTTATAACCTCATATTTACCTCACTTGTACACTTATAGTTCACTCACTTCGATAATTCACAGCCGAACATTGCACCTAACAAACCCTGCCAACATATTTACACACTTAAATTTATGTCACTTGTACCTTCACAGTTCCCTCAATGAATTCAACAGTTCATGGTTGAATATTACGCCCAAAAAACACTGCCTATATATTATGCACTTACATGTACGTCACATATACAGTCACATTTCCCTTACTCAATTCAACAGTTCACAGTCGAATATTACCTCTCGCACTCAATTGGATACCCCCCGGCCAAATTTTGCACCCAACAAACCCTGCCAAGATATTTATACCTTCATATTTCCCCTCACTAAATTAGGCAGTGCACGGTCGAATATCACGCAACCCATACTTAAATGTACAATAGACCTCAGCCTGGTAGATACTGTAAGTTTAGACAAGTTAGTCTAAACTTCCCTAACAACAAAGGTGTTCCCCAAAGAAGGAACGAGGAAGGTACTACCATTTCGCAAGGAATTAAAGGAATGAGGAATCAATGCAAGAGGTGTAATTTCATCCCCACCCTGTTCACAGAAAACAGACAGATTGAAAGAAGTTTGTGAAGCGAAATTAAAGTTGAAGAAGGAAGTAACAAGTGCTTAAGATGAGGCAGCATTGAACCCATGAAAGATGCTCAGTAACGAAATAAAAACTTTTTCCATTTCAACATAAGAAAATCCATCTACCTATCAGCTTGTGACCTAGCGTCTTCTCTCTGAGGAGGTAGTTCCCATAGATGGGAGTGCTAATTCCCACATATACAACATTTATTTCCTCCTGAAGGGAAACACTGGTAACATCTTTGCAAGATTTGATTGTAGAAAGACAAAATTCCACATGCAATCATTGGCTTGATTTGGTGTGTTTTTTGGGCTGTCTACGTGCAAACGTAACAGAGGCCCGCACTACATGCTGTAGGCATCACCTCTGTACCCTAGCATTGGTCTGATCTTGAAATATACTCCACCACAGTGGAAATTTCAGTCACAGCAAAGGTCAATTCACCAAACCTAGAAAATAATCACACAAGTTGGCACAGTAAACATTCTTGCGACTGGGTGGGTAAAGATGTGAGTGTAGCTGTACGCATCTCGTAAAAGCGCAAGGTTCACTACCTGGCAGCAAGACTGCATTGAGCTGATGGCCAAAGCGTTTAAGTCAAAGAACTATGACAGGCTATCTGATACTGAAAAGATTAAGTAGGAATATAACTACAGTTGGTGAATAGGCCCGGTCATTTTAAACCTGAAGATATCAGATAAGAGTTAAGAATGGTTCTCACAATAGAGTTTTGCAAATCCGGTCCAATTTAAAAGAAAAATTCAAAAGTGAAAGTATCGTGCTGATCTTTCCACTTTGAAAGAATTCGGTCTGACATAGAGTGAAAGTCCATGAAAGAGAAAAGAACTTTAACTTTTGGACAGGTGTTTAGTAACAGCAAATTTTTTATTTTAGGAAAGGGTAACTCCCTCCTCTGAAGGTCAGAAAGAACATTTATTGAAGAGAAGTTCAACAACTGTTTCTTTTAGGAGTGGGTAACTTCCTTCTCTGAAGGTCAGAAAGAACCATTTATTGAAGAGAAGTTCAAGGACTGTAACCAATAGCCCAGGTCACCTGCCCGGCGAGCAGCAGTCCGCAGAGCAGGACCCTCTTCTTGAGGAAGGGGCTGAGGTATCCACGATACCAGAAGAGGGCGGCAGGGACAGCAAAGAAGGCACCAATGGTGCGGCCCCACTGCCTGTGTCCGTACTCCATCCACCAAATGAACTGGAACTCCGACAGGCTCATGCCCATGTTCTTCCTGGGGACAAATGAGGCCCTTAGAATCATGTGGTATGTCCCAAGCGCTGCTTTTCAAAACGTCAGAAAACGAAATCCAAGTTTAGCAATATAAAAACTATGGCATCTTGTGGCTATCTTCCTCTACCTACGACCAACTCTCCACTCAAAGGAAAATTTAGAGATGACAGCGGTACACAGAACTCATTTTTGCTAAGTGCTGTTGGCGTTTGGTATCGAATGATTCTAGGGGCCTCAAATACACTTTGCTTGCACCGGTACAGTGGCTTTTACTTAACTTATACAGTTCGCGCCCAGAAGGCACAGGTGTCTAGACTGCAGATACTTCACAGCTAGAGAAACTCAAATTGAGTTGGACATCAGTTTTAACCATGATTGATCAACGCTTTCGTTGCACTTATACTATAGAATCAGTAATAAGATACAGCATTAGCAGCTGTTAATAATTGGTCCCTGATCAGAACAAACAACGAAAATACACCTTAGCACCTTTGTTTGAAGCTTTGGACAGATCTCGGGACTCAAACCTCGAGTAGGGACCCAAGAATGGGCTAATCGGTTCGTTTCTGTCACCGTGTACTTTTCTATTTCATTCCTTGAATGTCACCAACCAGTAGTGGCCTTGAAGCGCCATAAACGTTTTCAATGATAGACACAAAAGCAATTTGCAAGCCATCAACATCGGGTTTCAGAGAAACTCTTACGACCAACCACACAAAAAGCAGAAGTGACAGAAGTTTCAAATTGAAATTTCCTAGAAGAAAGCCAGCCTCAAATCTCACAGAGTAACTATCTGAGCTAAGAACATTGCTGCTATACTGGTGGTCTAAGGAGGAAAGAGAAGTAAAATGGAGGAAGGAAAGACGTATAAAGGACTTCACAGGAAGGAAAGTGAAGGAGGAGAGAAGTGTAAATGAGGGGAAGTGTAAAGGAGGGGTAAGTGTAAAGGAAGGGTAAGTGTAAAGGAGGGGTAAGTGTAAAGGAGGGGTAAGTGTAAAGGAGGGGTAAGTGTAAAGGAGGGGTAAGTGTAAAGGAGGGGTAAGTGTAAAGGAAGGGTAAGTGTAAAGGAAGGGTAAATGTAAAGGTAGGGTAAGTGTTAAGGAGGGGGGAGTGTTAAGGAGGAGGGAGTGTTAAGGAGAGAGAAGTGTAAAGCAGGGGGAAGTGAAATGACTGAACACAGACCTTAAGACCTTGTGGCAGCGCACAACACAGAAGGCTTTTCCAAGGTTGATGGAGCAAATGTTAACCAAGGACCATATTTTTGACAATTCACATCGCAGTGGCACAGCTGTCAGGGTAATTTTTCTTAATTGATCCGGTTGCTGTGCGTGATCTGCTAGTCAAGTCTTAAATATTTTAACTAACGAAACTTTATCATGAAGAGTAGTCAGTATCTGATACCCAACATGGTGGTAAGAGACTGAGTGGTTCCTGCAGGAAATTTTATTTGGAAATCATAAAATTAACAGAACACAATGCATAAGTAAATCAATTCAGAAGAAATAAATGACTTGATAAATTTATTTGACGATGTATTTTGTTTGAAAATCATCTCAGAGCACTAACTTTGCTTTTGAGTCTAGACCAGAGTTACAAACCATGGAATATTTAAAAACTTACAGCTTGCATGAGTAACAAACCAAAGAACATTAAGAGACACTGCTTATCCGAATTAGAAACCTTAGAAATTTTAAAAGACTCACTGCTTTTACGAGCTACAAACAAGAGAAATATAAGAAGTCACACTGTTTGTATGAGTAACAGATAAGAGAAAATTTAACAAACCCACTGATTGTAAGAGATACGAACCATAGATTATTGAGATAACTCACTGCTTGTACTCAGGGAACTGCTGGTATTGCTCGAACTCTCTGACCCACTCCTCCTGTGAGAGAGGCGGCCGCTTGCCAAACAGGTGCCAGTCCGTCATGGAGAGACCTGACTCTGTGAGGCGCGTCAGTCCGCCTGCTCACGCAATGCTTCAATAAGTTATCAAGTAACGTGAAATCATTATCAGGTAGTAATATAAAACTATTAGAGTGCTAAGAGGGATAAAACTGAATCCTCACAAAGCTTTCCATACATTAGACAAAGTTTATTGTGAAACTAAGAGAGTGCTGAGAAGAATGTCATTCGAAACATGGTAAGTTAAACTTGCTTAAGTTTTTGATGGTCTTTGCACTCGAAAGTCACAAATTTTTTAGTGTAAATTCTGTCTTTGTTTTTCTATCCATAGTCTAGTTTAGGAGACTGTAGCATAGAGTCTCAAATTAACTAGAAAATATTGATGAATTAAATATGACTCAAGTTATTATTATATACAAAAGTTTTAGCCTCCCTTAACCACAACAAAGATGTTCTAAGAGAGGAAAGAGGAAAGCAACATTTAGTATGGAGTTGAGGTAACGCGGAATCTATGCACAAGGTGCACAGAAACAGTGAGCTAAGAAAGAAGTTCATGAAACAAGAAAAAGTTGAAGAAGAGAGTAGTAGGTGCAGAAAAACAGGACAGCAGTGAACCGAAAAAAAGATGGTCCGTAACAAAACAAAAAACCTTTTTATTTCAACAAAAAGGAAGCCTACCTAACGTTTAGCTTGGGCCCTCACATAGTCCCCCTAATTCCCATAGATACAAGAGTTGTATCCCCCTGAGGGGAAATGACTCAAGTTCAACACAAATTGATGATTGAATTTAACAACTCCTATTTATTCACAAGTCAAAACTTGTTTCAATCATGTACTAAGTAACCCATTTTGTTAGAAAATAACTAATCATAAAGGTTCCTTTCCTCAGAATGCAATTTTAAAGTCATTTTTAGTGAAATCTAACTGTTTCATATACTGTTATTGTTTCACCCAATTTTATTGAAAAGTGATAAAACCTCAAATTCCATTTGTTTAAGGAAAATGTTTTTGAGACAAGGCAGTGTATTTTCACCATGAATTAGTCCATTTTTAGAGTTCAAATGTAGCTGGTTTTCATAAGTCCTTCAGTGACTTTTTTCTGCAGACTTACAAGCTACAGTTGAGGTAGAACAAACTCCAGCATATTTACCGGCATTAATAGACAAGCAATTGATTAATTCCTCCATTAGAAGTAAAAGTGAATGATTGTGTTGCGATAAAAAAAAACACCTACGAGTTTTTTCAACAGATGTATCTTGAAAAGGGCAAATATTTTTTTTGAGGCCCATATTACAGGTGCCAAGTAAGCCTTTTAAAAGTTCACTAGCTATAGAAAAAAGTTCTGTTAATTTCATCACCTAAAAGTTTTTTTGCTCCATGGTAAACTTCATTTCAGAAGCTTCATTCAACTAGTTCAACTTAAAGAAGCTTCATTTAACTTCATTCATTTCAACTTTTATGGAAAAGATGTTTCATACCTAAAAGATCCACATACATCCCACACATTAATTTTCAAATGCCTCATAATTAATACCCAGGATCCAACAAGTTTTCAAGGACAACCTTGTCTCTATTTCAAGCATCTGGCTTAAATGAGGAAATAAATGGGAGCTAAGATGACCCTGTTCCCTACAGAAAGAAACACTAAACAAGCATTATGCCTCAAACCCATTACTTTTAAATAATGATAAATGAGTTTCCATGATTTCATAATCAGGTCACAGTGACTACTAAAGATTCAATATCACACAGAATTACAGATCAATGAATTGAGTTTGCATACCAAGAGCAACAGCCCCGAAGACCATGCCAGAGCAGCCAAGAAGCCATCGCCCGACCCACTTCTGAGCACTGCTGCTGAGCTGCTGCTGTTCGACCCCCAGTGCTGCGCTGGTAGCACTGTGACGAACTCCTCCCATGCCCACACGCTGGAAACCAAAATTCGATTAACACGTGGACTGTGATGGGTTAAACTGAAGTTCAGCTTTCAACTCAAGTTTCAATTCAAAAGTTTTTAGAAATTTTAAAAATACCAAACATTAACTGGGTACATTTAATACCATTAATTTTAAAAAGACTGTTAAAACCTTTTCAACCGACCCATCAATAGGTTGTTCCTCAGCAGGAAAAACTTGAGCACAACCCACCTATGAGTTGTATTGCAATCAATGTGTTGATGATCATCAAATATGTCAGCATTTCCTCTGAAAGACATGATACTTCATCCTAAATTGAACAGCTAGCATAGAATAATGAGACAAGTCTTAACAACTTTAAACATTTTAGTTAAAGCACAATACAACCACCCTGATGTAGGAAGCATTTGTTTAAATGGCTGTCCTATTAAAGAAAAATTCATTAAATGTAATCAAGGAAATGTACAAGACATTAGGAAAAGGAAGAATAAATCATTTGCATTGATAGGGTTTGATGTGGGCAATTACTGTCTCTAAACTGAGCATGGTATGAGTAAACAGCTCAAATGTTAACACGCATTAATTTTCAAGAAAGTTATCTAAATATATTGGTAATTTACAGAATCAAGGAGATAAATTTGTAAAAAGTTGAGGAAAGAAAATGACATACCAGTAATATTCTTGATGGTGTAGATGAGCAGAAGAAACCTGTAGCCTTGCTGGAGAACTTCCTCACCTCATAAGTTCTCAAGCATTTCTAAAACAAATAGAAATGAATCAAGAAAAAATAACATTTTGGATTAGACATGGCAAAATTAAAGAATACTTGGCTCATAGTTATGTGAAAACTCATTTAATTGATTTTAAATACAACTTATATTTATTTTGCAAGACATAAGCAAACAATTTTGACACAGTATCTTCCATGCTATCACATCTTGCTTAGAACATGCTGGGACTAAAATAAAAATAGATCTATACTAGCTAAGTTTTCATCAAATCTTAAATCCAAAATCAAACAATGTGAGTTGTGTATACATATTTTTCAAATGAGTGGAATAAATATGTGTGGATACAAAACTGGAAAAGATTTCTAGCACTAGGACTAGATAACAAAGTATGGTTTATCATCACGAGATTTCTTTGAAAACATTTCATGTTTTTTAGTGATCTCAGTGTATCAGTGACAATTTTCAACCTGTGTATCAATGATACATCCACAATTGACTCCAAGATTTTTTAAACAGCTTCTTGGTATTATATTTCAGAAACCTTTTGAAACTTTATTGGTAGCAGCAATAAATTGAAGCACCTTTAACAATGGTGATAGGAAATAGAAGTCCTTTTCAACATTAATGGCAGTGGAAAATTGAGATGCTTAAGCATAATTGAGGTAATGCTAAACACATATTTGGAGAAGTTTATTACCTGCTGACTTTCACCTGTCCTTCAAGAATTAAGCAATTAACTTGGAACAAAATCGCAGCAGATGATTTGAAGGATTCTAATTTATATGAGAAGCTCCAAATCATATTTCAACATTGTTAGGAAAGTCTGGTTGCTGTTCAGACCTTCAAAAATGATCAAAGAAGGTCCAGTAAGTAAAATATGTTCAATCTTTTTCTTTGGTCAATATCGGTTTTAATGCGCTCACGGAAATTTAAAATTCCGTTCCCAAGAATCACTAAAGGAACACATTTGAGAATGTTTTACATAAGTGACATTCTGCTCGCCGATGCGTAATTTTAGAATTATTCAACTTTTAAGTTATAGGAACGTCGTATTTAAAAGTGAAGGAACGGACACGTAAATATGCTGTAATACGGTATTAACGTACCGATGGGTGAGGTTAGGGTAGTTTATGTTAGGTTAGTTGAATAAACTAACCTAAAATAACATGAATCAACCTAAAATAGCCTACCTTAACTTTCGCAAACCGAGGCTGTTATTTTCTCGGCAAGAAGTGGGCGTCTCCCGCCAGAAAAGTGGGCGTAACCCAACAATGCGGCGACCAAGCAGCCGACCATATAATTTAATTCCTATCTTAAAGTAATTATTGTTATATCTCAAAAATAACGAATCAGCGAGCAGAATTTCATTCATGTAAAGTGTTATTAAATGTGTTCCTTTAGTGATTCTTTGGAACGGAATTCTTAATTCCCGTGAGCACATTAAACCCGATATTGACCTTTTCTTTTTCTAGTGTTAGAAATGAAATCAATAAAAGTTTTAAAAAAATTAGCAGATGTGTGTGAATTAATTTTCTTCAGATTTAGACGACATTTTGCGCTAAAACAAAACATTAATTTTCCCTATTAAGGCGTGAGGAGAGTTTTGAAATGAAAAAAACAGCATGTCATGTTTTAAAAACCATATCTATAGAGTACTAAATTCAAACATTATTAAACGACAGAAAAATTTAGATAACTGTTTTAATTAGTTTTACTAGGATAAGTTCCGATATTTTGACCATTCTTCATTATCGTACAGAAGGCATTTAAATGGAAATAACACTACCAGTATTAGATAGCAGTTGCAAGAATGAACCTTGTTACACTCTTCCAACATTTAACAGCTAGCAGTGCTATTTCCATATACTGTAAATACTTTCCAAACAATAATGAGGAACGGTGGAAATAACGGAACTTACCCAATACCAATCCTGCAATGACATTTTTTGCACTATTATGGTATTTCAAAGACTTAGCAAAGCTTAGTGGAGGACTGAGTAACATGGCTAAGCTATCCTAAAAATACACAAATCACCGTCTGTAGATTTAATTCTATAACCTTGCAAATGAATCTGAGTTTTACTCAGCCAACACCTAGTTTTAACTAGTACTAACTCATACTGAGTCAGAGAAAGATCAAGTGTTGCTCTGTTTGGTCAATATTGAATTTAGGCCTTTCACAGAAATTAAAAATTCCGTTCCAAAGAGTCACTAAAGGAACACATTTAAAAACGTTTTACATGAATGACATTCTGCTTGCTGATGCGCTATTTTTGAGTTATTCAACTTTGAACTTATAAGAACTTCGTATATAAACGTGAAGGAACGGACATGTATATATGCTGTAATACGGTATTAACGTAACGATGGGTGAGGTTAGGGTAGGTTAGTTAAATAAACTGACCTAAAATAACATAAATCAATCTAAAATAGCTTACCTTAACTTACCCAAACCGAGCCGTGTTAATTTCCCGCCAAGAAGTGGGCGTCTCCCGCCAGAAAAGTGGGCGTGACCCAACAATGCGGCGACTAAGCAACCGACCATTTAATGTTAATCCTATCTGAACGTAATTATTGTTATATCTCTAAAATAACGCATCATCAAGCAGAATGTCATTCGTGTAAAACGTTTTTAAATGTGTTCCTTTAGTGATTGTTTGGAACCAAATTTTTTATTTCCGTGAAAGGCTTCAATTCAATATTGACCCTCTGTTTTTTTAGGGAATAGAATGCGATGAGCATATTTTACTTGGTACACAACAGAACTTGTACAAAGGGTTGTTGTCTATTCACAATGGAGTGAGCAATGAGCATTTCCAAAGTGTGGCAAATCTTAGTCCATACCATGAGTGATGCAAAAGCAAGTTGATAGCTCGTCATGCTCTTTATATGTTGCATGATGTGGTTAAAGAGTTGAATAATTGAATGATCTTGATTTTTTTATAACATACAATTCATACAATAAGAGAAATTACATATCAGTTAAACTAGTCTTGCCTTAACTTCAGCACTAAAATCTCATACTTTCTTTCTCATTGAAATTTACACTCATCAAACTGGTATAATTAAATAAAGCAATACCTAGCATAGGTACAAAAATAAATGATTACAATCAGAGAATAACAGACAGTATTTGGATGAAATTGAATTTAAAATCAATATATATTCGATTACTAATGAAGCACTAAATTATTATTCAACATTCGATAGATCAATAGTGATAGCCTACATGCAAGCGAAGCAAAATGAAGAGATACTTCAAGTTCATCAATTATACTCAATTTTACAAAAACTACTGAATTTTTACTCAACTTATGCGTGCGCTAAAATATTTGTTGTGACGCTGTTTCTTGATAGTTGGGGACAGCAGATGTGATAACAGTATTGTAATAGTTGAACACTAAAATAAGATTTCGTATACTCACATAATTTTTGCAATAAAAAGAAAGGTTTCTCATCGTTAAAGCTTTACGACAATTGGGAAACGATAACATGTTTTAGAACTTATGAAAACCCTTAGAAACAGCAACGGACCGGCAACCTAACACTACTAGACGGCATCTCAAGACATATGAGATTTGAAGGTGAGACTTGTCTGCAGCATGAAATTCTTGGAATATTATTATACGAAAATAAAATTACCCTATCCAATTTTTAGTCAATCATGCTATTACACGCAAACTTTCTTTTTTGAATGATACTATTTCTTTTTTGATTCGGAAAATTACTTTAAAAACTCATTTCTTATTATACAGTGTGTTCAAACATTGACGTGTGTTGAATAGTTGAGAAATTTATTTCATCATTTTGAAAACCCAGTTTATATATTTTATGCATTAGCATTACTAGAATTGAACGGTCTCCACTTCTGATTTATAATAATAATAGCAAAAACGTCATTGAATTTGGCTATAAGATATATTCAATGAAAATTATGAATGAATTCATGATTTAAGGTTACAGTTGCCAAATTAATAGAGCCTTCGTCTTCCGTGTGGAAGGATGTGAGTGTGGACCATGAATTTTGAGAGTTGTTTATTTTCATATCGTGTAAAGAGTTACGTTTGGGATCAACTTTTCACTCGATCTTTCTACAGGACATGAAATCTGTACAGAGTGACTCACAGATCATAGGTCACGGTAATGCGTCCTGGTGCAAAATGTTACAGGTGTACCTCTTAATGCTCAAAGAAAATAATTTCTCTTCATCAGAATGGAAATCTTTGACTTATGAAAATATTGGTCATCACAAATTATACTTTTTGCTTATCCGTCCTATGAAATATGGATGCCCTTTAAAAAAAAAAACATCGGCATCTTAGGATGCTTTATTTCCAATCAAGCCTGATACATTTGATCTTAAGCATTGGTTTTTCAAATGTCTTATAACTAACACTATACAAAGGACACCATGACGGTTCCCCCGTGAAGCCGGTACCCATTTCCGACACCTGGGTTTAGTGGGGTATTGTGCTTGAGCTCTCCCTTTTACCCAACGGGGAAAATCGCCTCGCCAGTGCCGGTATACGAACCCGGGCCTCCAACATGCAAGGCCGATCCCTTAACCACTGTACCACCGCGAGCCTTTTAGAAAAATCCTTCGCCTTTCGGATGAATCAGCAAGCAAGCGTTTTTTTCCCACCTTAATAATTGATTCATTGTTACTGAAATGTGTACGAAATTTCGATACAAACGAGTTATCATCTGAAAGGGCCAAGTTTGGGGAGTAAGGCCAGGGCAAGTCTCAGCCCGGGGTAAGAGTTCCTGGCCAAAAGGAGAAATGGAGCCTCTGACATCTTCTGCTGAGTATGGTCAGTCGCTGTCTTGATGTAAAATCGCTTTTCTGCTTCTTCTAGAGAGATTTTTGATGAACGCATGGTTGAAAATGATCAGTTATTGTCGGTAGCAAGCTGTATTTACTGCTTCATCTGGTTTCAGAAGCTCGTATAACATTTTCTTTAAATACAATACAACTCACAGCTTTAGTCTTCCGAAGCTATTGAGTCTAGCAATCGATTTGGGTGCATGGTTGTCTTGGATTCAGAATTGTATCTTCTCGAAGTATACCATTCTTCCGTCTTCAATCACTGTCCAGTGCGATAAAAGATTTCTTTCATGCTGAGAAAGGAATACTTTGCATCTCATGCCACACATGTTTTTATTTTATTTGAAATTACATATGTTTTCCAAACAAATGCAATATCACGCTTAGAAGAACTTGAATGCACATCAACAACCTCTTGGAAAAATTAAATTTTAATGTAGCCATACCGGTTGAGAATTTCCATAACGTGTGGTAGCAGCTTTTTATTACGAAGTAAACTTCATTCCTAATTAAATTGAAGAAGGGTGAAACAGATTTACCACCGGAACTTTTTTTTTATAAGTTAAAATATTTGTTTTAATACGACCGATTGATTGTTTTGCTCTAGTGCGCCATTAAATAAGAGATATTGCGAAAAGGAAAATGTACATTTCTCTGAATGCATTTCTAGCTGGGCTGTTACGCTACACTCGAGGCTGTTGTGCGTGAGCACAACAGCCCGGTGAGAGAAAAAAATGAATAATTTTTTCATTTATGGGACCATGTCTCTGAGATATTTTAAAATCAACGGTTTTGCTTTTAAATTCTGTGTGGTAACTTCGTTCTTTTTCGGCTGCTATTTCAAGCGTTTAGCTCAATTTGTGAAGTTCAAAATTGAATATGAAAGTACTCTTAACGTCTTATTATGAAACATCAACTCAAAAACATTTCGCAGAGGAACAACGCACACAACCTCAGTCCTGGCAGAGACCCTCATGAGGCGTTCGTGTGTCAGAGACATGCGTCACAGACCCTACCACCTCCCCGTATCCTGGCTACAGTTACTTAAGCCCGCCTTCTTCCTTGCAAGAAGCTGGCAGCCTGCATGAAAGGCTCCTCAAATATTCATCGGTGCGCAATATTAGCATCGCTTGGAAAAACAAGCGCGTAATGGACGTAGAGGCAAATTAATCAGACTCCCCTCACAGTTGCGCCCGAAGAAAATGACCCCTGGGAACAGGGACGAGAAACAGCCTGAATTGCCCGAAGCGACAGTCGACCGGCGAGCAGAAGAATGGAGGAAAATTGGAATTTATTCTTGAGTTCCGGAAGTAGTTTTAAGTAGCCAAGCCATTTCGTGCGTCGGACAGACTGCCTCGACTTCTTGTATTTCCGCGGAGGGGAAGGTGTGATAAATTCCGCTTCAGGAGCCGTCGAGGATATTATTCATAAAGCTGAATGACTTTAGTTGTGCATTTCTGAGAAACTGAAGCACAGGCTTAGGTTCTGATGTTCAGTGTACGTGCGAATAATTAATATAGACAATAATCGTTACAGCCGTTGTGTATTTTTGACTTTCCTAGCCACAAACTTTTCACTCGAATAGATGGAAGTACATGATGAGCGTATCTGTGATACTGGTTTCATTGTTTCACAGATATAAACACGATGTTCATGTCACGAGTTTCATTAAGATATTATATACCTGTTTGCTCTTCGTTATCTTTGCAAATGATAAATCTATAGACAATTCGAGAGATAATGAGAGATGTGTCATAGATATATTCATCACACACATCGGGTTGTTAAAAAATCATGTTGACAGCAATGCTAATGTTCTTTACTTCAATTAAAAAAAATCAAAATTGTTAGGTGCATTATGATATATTTTCTATAAATCCAACAGCGTCAGCGGAAACTCATCTATGTTTACTGCTGAAGAGGAGAAAGTATTTCAGTCACGTTAAATTCAGGTAGTCCACAATATTTTTAAAGTTATCCATTTTTAGCAAGTCGATATTTAAGTCCCACCAATATATCACGCCCTCATATCGACGGTTATCGAGAGATTCAGTTGAGTTACTTGGTTCATTAATGAAGGTCTTCACGTTTCTTAAGAAAGGATTATAGACTGTGTCACTAAGAAAGTGTTCATCTTTTTTTTTGTCTTCAGTGAATGAGGTTTCAAAGCCATCGATGTTAATTTCCTTTTTGGGAGTGATTTTTGTATGAAGCGTATTTGATTACTTTTTCGAATAATTTTTTAATTCTAGCAGTATTGTGCGAAATTCGGTGTAATTGTAAATACACATCACATTTTTGTGGTATTATTTACCACGCTTTCATTACAGCAGAGTACGAAAAAATCGTATTTATGTTCGGTGATTGTAAAACTCATTACACAAATTTCAGATTGAAGTAACTTATAGGTCCAACACAGAAGGGATGAGTAGACATCATCTGTCATTGAGGAATGAATTAGATTTTGAAAGATATAGATGAAGAAACAAAAGGTTAAAGTGGTTCAAGGGAGGGTCAAAATTGGGTAAAATACAGGTTGCACCTGACACTGATTTGGTTGAGATGCAATGAGAACAGGTTGAGGATGAAATCATTGGGAGGAGTAAATTAGAAGTTCAAATAAATTATCAAAGTTAGATACAGCGGCTAAAATATGACAATGAGTATCTTTGTGCTTGTTCACTTACGTGCTTAGCAGCGCTACACTGTTTTTTTCCGACACTTGAAGATGCGTATTCTGGGCAGAGTTCTGACGTCAGGAGAGCCCGTATCTGCATTAACCTCTTAGTGATTTTGAAGGCGGCAAAATTTGGATTCAATCATGGTAGATGCAGGCATTTGATGGTCAGGGTTTTCCATTAATTTCCCATTCCCATTCATTAATTCGTAAATGATTACAGCACTCAGATTTGTACCGCACAAAGGTGCAAAAAAAGGCTCACATTTTTGTTTGCAGCTGATTGGTAAGTCCTATTTTCTCTTAAAGCTTTATCACAAGAAGTTTTCTCTTTTGTGTTTGCTATTTTTCTATTAGCCGTTAAATGTGTGTGTGGAGGTCCATCTCTACATCTTACGAGGAGTATCCTTCTAATGCTTGTTATTTCCGTGTTAGCCGTTAACTGTGAAGGCCTATTTCCACAGCCCTCAGTCAGGAAAGCGCGGTTTGTATCGAAGCTTACCAAAAAATACACGAACTTCAAATTCTACGGCAAAATATAATTACACAGGCGTCTTCAGGGTAAAAAACATTTGCTTCCCTATTACGAACAGGATAAAATTATGAAAAAAATTAATGCTCATATATACATTTTCTATGACTAGCAGCGCGGGACTTCTCCTCAGCACAGGCGCTTTATTTGTGGACTCGCCTTTTTTCAGGGTAATTTTTTTTACAGCGCAGCGTTTGCTTCCTCCTTTATTGGTGGAGTTCGGCAGGGCAGGCGGGCTCCCCTCGAGCGTGGCTGCAATTGCGAGTCCCCCCACTCTGGGGAGTAGTTCTAGCCCCGATACTGTGTACTGCACTGGCGAGTGCTGCAGTAAGTGTGCAGTAACTGTAGTAACTGTTGCCGCTTCTAGCGCATGGTGTGTGAGCAGAAAAGAGAGGTTTCGCTTTTTTTAACACGTTCAGAGCATTCCCGCAGTTGTTAACGGTTGGTTTGGTTTGGCTGTAAGTTGCAAAATTGGGAAATCGATTTCACTACTCGGATACATTTTACCCTTCCTGAAAAATATGAAAGTGCAATGACACGATGACATTTTATCTCGTATGAGGATTTATTTTCAAAAAGATCCTGAAACGAATGAAATATCATTCATTTATACCAGTGCGTGATGCGAAACTTACCAAATGGTACACCGTACACATGAGGCTCAATACTCGGGAAATGTGTTAATATCTCACACGTCTTGTGTAGAAAGTATTCATCCATTTTGTGTGTGGTTGCATGTGTGCAGAGAATATTGGTTACAAGTATGATGTTCATTTAACCAACAATAGCGGTCAAGGAAACCTTATATGCGTTGCGAATGTTTGGAATCAGAGCAGCCATTGATACGAGGTTCTTATACTCATAGCGATGTCGAGAAGCTTAATAAAGGACTTTCAACTGTATGAACATTTTGTGAAGTCATGGAGTCCATCGCGGTTAGGATTCGTCAAAATATCGTGCATCAGTACGCTGTCTGAGGTGTTAAAGTGCCACGGATGATGGCTTGGGTGAGGGTTAGTCAGCATGCATAGAGTACACAAACACACAAACGTACTCAAGATGAGTTGAAGCTCAGGGAAACATTCAGCAAACACACAAACACATTGCAGGTTACAACAAACTTTTTGTCGAAGTACTACTTGTGTCTGCCAGCGTTCGATAATTTGAATGAATGAGAATAATTGGGGCGTATTTATCTATTTACTCGCAATTCAAGCTGCTGAATTGGATAACTGTATTAATTGTAGCTACAGGGTTTGGTCATAATAACTTCTAATGAATGAAAAATGTCTCTCACTTCCTTGGTTTTCGTACGAGATGGTATTGTTGATCACGTATTGAAAGTAAGATGTGTTTTTTTACTGTATTGACGTTAGAAAAAATGCATTTACCCATTCAAGGATTTATTAGAGGCAGTCATAGTGACTAAAATAACTTGTCGACAAACTGTTTAAGTACTTTTCTGAGCAAACTCTTCATTTTTTGTCCCACCAACCAAGAGAAAAGGCTTGAAATGTGGCACAAAATAATTTGCACAAGTATTACAAGCTTATCACAACCACTCTGGACTTGTAATGAAGCCGGACTGATACAAAAGCAGGTAAAATACTCTGCTTACAGGCATTTATTATAATAGTATTGTTTTAAGTGGAGGAGGACTTTAGCTGTGATACGCTAAATTCATTCTTACTCTAGTTTTTACTCACCAAACTTGTATCAGTAACACGATGGTGCATACGTACCGTAACTCTGCTCAGTATGAACTAAATTCAACTTTTCAGATGCAAAAGATCAGGAATTAGAGCCTGCATAAAATTGGAAAAATAATCCTTGACGATTTAAAAAGTTAGAGAATGAGTACGTTGTGCATTGCGAGCATCACGAGCTCAAGACCGACACGGGCATGTGTGCAGCCAACCAATCAACGACGCGGTATCACAAGTATGCTTGCAGCTGACCAATCAGCCGCCTGAAAGCAAGGTCTATTCATCTCAGGGCCCACCTCAAGGAAATGAAGATTTCGAGCTCTTTTCAATTTAGGTAGGAGTCCGCGCCCCTCGCCTCCTCGGTCCCTTCTATGTGCTCTGGGGCAGGTTTTAATTAGTGGCTCTGAGACGCGGCCATTGTGCGCGTCCGGCGCCTGTGTCGTAACTTGTTAAATGAATGTTGATGTTGTGCTCGCGAGAACAAGAGCCACTTTTGCTCAGCACCTGAGAAAACACGCCCCGCATCAGCCAAAATTGCGCACGCTAAGCAAATTTGGGCTGGGACAATGCACCCCTTGACCCCGGCGCCCCAACCTGCTCCCTCCTTCCCCTCCAGGAGTGGGATTTTGCCAGCCCTCAGGGAGCGGATAGTCTCGGCTTGAACTTTTATGTTCGCTGAACACGCGCCGCCGCTGCAGTTATTGCGGGTGAGTTACGGTCATATACTTCTATTGTATTCAAGTTGCGGCTGTTACAGCCAAGTTGCGACCACTATTGTTACGTTACATCAGGGGCAGTTATTGTTACGTTACGTAAGGCACATTCATGCTACAATAGTTGAATTAAATATCATGGTTGTTGTCTTGTTAGGACAGTTTACGCAAAAAAATGACAGTAATGATTTAGTAAAGTTTCAATACTTGCAGTTACTGTCGAGTTGTAAGAGTTACAGCACAAATACAGTGATATCCTAACAGACGTAGTGCAGATGTTGTTACTGAACTGTGGAATGAGATAATTATTGCACACGCCAAATGTTTAGCAAAATAACAATTAAAAATAAAATTTAAGTGTTTAGGGTTTTGAGGTCAATGAGAATTATTCGGAAAAAAAATCGACAGAAATTGTACAAGTTGTGAGCACAGTTGTAAGTTCGTACAGTGTAGCCACTTACCTCACTCTTCTTTTTATGTTTTAAATCCCAATGTTATATATTTCATGTATCAACTATATTGGAAATTTACTGTTCTTCTTTTCTTTATTTTATTTTCACAGGCGCTGGAACACCCGATGGTGTTTCCGCAGAAGCAATCGCTCGAGCAATATTAATTATTGCCGGACCTTCAGCTATCCTTTCATGAATATTGTGAGATTCAGGCAACAAAAGCATTAATTCAGACACACAGCCGTGTCTCGCTGCATGTGTTGTGTGCGTGAAATGCTGTGAAATGACTAAAGCAGTCAGACTTCACGCAGTCCTTCACGCAGTCATACTTCACGCAGTTATACTTCACGTAGTTATACTTCATGTAGTTATACTTCACGCAGTCATACTTCACGCAGTCATACTTCACGCAGTTATACTTCATGTAGTTATACTTCACGCAGTCATACTTCACGCAGTTATACTTCACGTAGTTATACTTCACGTAGTTATACTTCATGTAGCTATACTTCACGCAGTCATACTTCACGCAGTTATACTTCACGTAGTTATACTTCACGCAGTTATACTTCACGTAGTTATACTTCATGTAGTTATACTTCACGCAGTTATACTTCACGCAGTTATACTTCACGCAGTTATACTTCACGCAGTTATACTTCACGTAGTTATACTTCATGTAGTTATACTTCACGCCGTCATACTTCACGCAGTCATACTTCACGCAGTTATACTTCATGTAGTTATACTTCACGCAGTCATACTTCACGCAGTTATACTTCACGTAGTTATACTTCACGTAGTTATACTTCATGTAGTTATACTTCACGCAGTCATACTTCACGGAATAATACTTCACGCAGTTATACTTCATGTAGTCACACTTCATGTAGTCACACTTCACGTAGTCGTACTTCACGTAGTAATACTTCACGCAGTTATACTTCCCGTAGTCATACTTCACGTAGTCACACTTCACGTAGTCATACTTCACGTAGTCATACTTCACGCAGTCATACTTCACTCAGTCATGCTTCATGCAGTCATACTTCACGCAGTTAAAACGCGTTATTCCGAAGAGGAAGGAAAACATATGAGGAACGCGATGTGCCTGTAAAATGCGTCATTAAATTTGAACGCAGTTGTGTAAATCATTGTTTTGTGAAGTTATTCGTGTGCGCTCAATCCGAGTTTGTTCGGTGTAGGATGAGCGCATTCCAAAGGTCACTGAGCGTGAACGACAGATAATTTCTTTTCCAATTTTTCAACTTACAACGAAACAGTTCAAGTTCATGACGCGTTAAAGTGAGACGAAATTCACTGAACATTTAAGTGAACTTTGAGTGATAAAAACGTTGAGTGAATGTCTTCCTACTTTATATAACACGTGATTAACTTTAACTGTTCCATGATCAATAGAGGTAGAATGCAAGCTGATGTGGATGTTGGTGTGTATTAAAAACATCGACGTGCTGCCGTGTGAATGTGTTTCTGCATGTGTGTTGTTTATGAGCATGCTGTGTTGCAGGCGTGTTGTGTTGAGTAATACGTGCGTCGTTCTTCGTCGTATGAGTATTGTTTGTGCGTTGTTCTGCATTGTACGTGTTGTTTTGTGTGTCGTTCTTTGTTGTATGTGCATTTTTTAACGTGTTGTTTCATTTTGTATGTGTTTTTCTGAGTTACATGTGTTGTTTTGTGTTGTTTGTGTTATTGTAAGAGCACGTAACTGGAGAGGGCCCAGTGAGGCGCAGGCCCGGAAGGCATTCGTTTGAGGGGCTAAAGAATTTCGCGTAAATTTCAGTAGTAGGGAAGAGGGAGGGGGTGGCGGAGGGGGGGAGGAAGGATATAACGGCCTTCGTGGTCCTTTGAGATTCCGGTGTGTGTTTGTGTGCGAGATTGTGTGAGTTTGTCAGGGGTATGCGGGTGTTTGCTCGTGTTTGTGTTTGATCATGCTTGTGAGTGTGATCGTGCGGAGTATAGGTGAGGGTGTACGTTTGGTTTTGTGATCGTGTTAGTGCGTGCGTGTGTCTGTTTGTTGTATTTAAGCGTCAAGATTTTTTTAATGTTTGGATGGCCTGTGTGTGTTGAGTGAGTTTGAATGAATGCGTGCTTGTGTACCTGTATTACGAGTGTATAAGTGCCTGTGATATTGGGCCATGAGTGTGTTTGCACGTGTTTGTGTTTTTAGTTTCTTTGGGTTTTGTGTGCTATTGTGTGCTATTGTGTGCTATTGTGTGCTATTGGAACCCCGCTGTATAATTGTGGAATTATTTTATTTTTTAAATGTTTATTCTTGTGTTTATGAATGTGTGTGTTCGCATGTTTGTACGTGTAGGTTACAATGCGAAGTCTTTTGCTGAGTGTTGAGCACTCTTGTGAAACAAAATATTTTATTTGTTTACATTAATAAAAAATGTCTAAGATTTTCTTACGCTCTGTTCGAATATTTGATATTTTACAACGAATTTTATACAGGGTATGATACAGGTAGCAAGCATAGTGACGTCACTCGTGCACTGAATTTCCTTAACCAAATATTTGTTGATGCATAAAACTTTGAAATCTTCGTGTGTGTGTGGTTGTCAGCGTCCACTTTCTGGTCTTAACAAAACTCGGGACAGAATTCAGCGCTCAACTTTCAGGAATGCGACTGTAAAGGTTCAAGAACTTAATTATGCTCATGATGCATATAAAAATCAACTTCTTTTCTATTGTTGAGAAATTCTCGTTTTTCTTGGTTCGAATTATAATAACTCAGAGAACTGTACAGTAGATATGGTAAACACTTTTTTTATATAAATATAATATTAAACACTTTTTTAAATAAAGATATTTGCCAATGACTCTTCAGCAAGTTTTGGTAGAAATGCTTTCCACTGTCAATAAATAATTTTTCCCATGTAAATACATTGCTATCAACCAATTCCTAACTCAAAAATTAGTTCCATAAACAAATTGACTTAATGGGGAAAGCGATTCAATATGCCATCAGATGTTTGGAAGAGTATAGTTTATCAAACGCATATAAGTTTGATAGTTATCACATCGCACTTCCTAACTAACAATATTCTCCCTCTTCCTTTGTAGAGCAACATATGTACATACATAAAACTGAATCTCAAGGAATTTTTAGAAACAAATTGGCACTAAAAATGACTCAATTTTGAATTTTTCGTATCGAAGACATTTGGCAGACCCATAGACCATCGGACTTATCTTTAAACATTTTAGCTCGGCTTCCATCACACAACAATACAACGGCCTGCACCACACAACAACACAGCGGACTACATCATTGCCCCGAGCAGCAGGCCCGGTGGCCTGCACCACACAACAACACAGCGGTCTGCACCATTGCCCCGAACAGAAGGCCCGGCGGCCTGCACCACACAACAACACAGCGGCCTGCACCATCGCCCCAAGCAGCAGGCCCAGCGGCCTGCCTACGCTCCCAGCCATCCGGACAAATCCCCGGTCGCCGCAGTTCAATTGCCGCTTGTTCTGGCGCACACGTTCCGCGCCGGCGATTTATCAGGACCGGAAAATACGAACGTTTCTGAAAATTCCTCGTTTTCTTAAACCCACACCAAACAATGACAGATCGGCGGTCGTGCTGCAGGCAGGCGAGGGAGAGGGAAGGGAAGTAATGGGGAATTTGGTGCATTTTCCTCGTGGGTGAAACTTTTGCGGGACTGCGTCCGAGTGACTCCGAGGTTTGAGGCTGCTGCACATGGTGAAAATAGAGCCCGCTATGCTTGTTTCATTCATATATCAATTAGGCTTATTTTGTGTTGTAGTGTATATTATACCAACTTTATATATCACACAAGTCTATTTTATCCATGGTGGTTGTTGCACTTGTTGAAAACAGAGCACATTATGCCTTTTTCATTCTTACGTCAATTATGCCTATTTTATATCGTAAAGTACAATATACACATTTTACCTATCACCCACACCTATTCTAACAACGGAATTGCATGAAATCAGTTGCGTGTCCTCGGCAATGTGCTCAAGCCAGTCTTTGTTACAGTGAAAAATTTGACGGGAAAAGAAAAATTTGTACCAAAATTATTACATAGAAATCAAACATTAAGGCTCGTTCGGCAGGCAAAGCATCATGGAAGAGTTTTTGAAGCAGACTTGTTAATTCCATCTCTGATAAATGTTGGGATAAAATTTTACACTAATCTACCTCCTGCACCGTCATTGCACGTAGCACAGATGGACAAATATTAAATACAGTTTTAACTTTTTACTCCGCACTCGTCCACAAAATTCTAATTCCCTAGGTTGACTGTGTGTGTGTGTGTGAAGTGTCTACTGCAACAAAACGGTTTCTAGCGGACACATGTAACGAAAAATTTTTATTTTCGAACAATTTGATGCGATAACACTACAAAGCAAGACAGAATTCCACATCTGTGTGACACATTTCAAACTTTCCGCATGATTTGCTCTCATACACGTATAGAAATGAGATCTCGAACACAAAGGAGAGTCGTCTAAAATTTTCAGAAAGGCCTTCATTGAAAAGTGGCGACTGCAACAGCAAGAGAAACTCGGTTGCGGGCTCTCACGGTGCCGTGGCCGTGACGTGCCTGGAAAAGTGTCGTCGAGATGTGCCTTTCTGGACGGACGTGTCTGGAGAGCACCAGCTAAGCGATACGTATGAGCTACACATTAAGCAGTGTCCCAGGGGGGTGCACTCCCGGGGGACAAACAGGCCTGGAATAATGATGAGCTTCGCTGGATCTTGTGACTGGAAACTGCAAAACTCGGCGGGCGGCGACTGGAACAAAGGCTGAGCTCCGGAATGTTTTAGAGGCTGGAATCGGCTAGTCAACGCCTGGAGAGTTTGCGGAGGGTGGACGAGCGAGTATTTAAGGTACAATTCTGACAGACTACAATACGAGTAGTACGCGTAGAGTGTTGCTGTCTACTGCAAGCATAGAAAAAAATGAAAGAAAAAAACAGTTTATTTCCAGTGAAGATGATACAAAAAGCACATCGCTGGTTTTTAAAATATCGTAAAGCAAGGATCCTTAGTTGATACACACACACATGGGTATCGCAATAACAACGTCAACAGTACGGGTACGAAGAGTGTTGGAGACTACAGGACGTGTAGAGCGCAGTGTTTGCCAGGATGTAGGGAGGTGTGAATTTATGTATTCTTGGATTATCTAATACGAACGACACGTTCTGTGAGCTGGAAGACTCGAGCAAAGCAGTACAATTAAGGACATTCAACAATTCTAGCGAGAAGCAATGGTAAAGCTTTATTGTACGGCTTAATTGTTCGTCACTCAATAAAAACGTGTAAACCAGTGTGAAATAATTTCTACATACTTGAATTGGAAATTATCAATGGAAAAAAGTGGCGTTTAGTTTCAGAAGTAGGTGGCGATTTTACTCTCTTTTTTTTTTGGCCGAATTCCAGCGACAGGATAGTCATCATCAACGCTGGCATTACTGCAACACTATCATCACTAACTCCACCACCACTAACACCACCACTACTAACACCAGCACCACCAACAGTTACACGACACAATTGGTGTTGTGTCTGGAACATCATTTCCGAGTCGAGCTCAGGGACACTGATATTTTTTGTTCTAGATTTTCCTGTTGTGTCTCGTCGGCAAATACGTCTCTTCCACTTCCAGTTTAGTGACACTTCATTATTTCGAACATGCTAGACGTGCAACTTTGACAAGCTGTAGTCAGAGCTACTGAAGCGCTTATAAACTTTTGTTGGTCATACCACCACTCGTGAAGATGCTTGTACGCTTGTGAAACACTTACTCAAGAATATGTGAGCTACACGTACCAAATTACATTATGCGGGAATAGAGTCAATTTAAGAAAACTAATTGAAAAAAGCTTACTTTTGTCATGAGTTGCAAGAAATGCATTGCAGCATTCGGTTTTTAACTTAAGAAAGTAGGAAGATGTTTTGAATCGTCAATGAGTTATTTCAACGTAGCACAATTTCCCTGCAATTTCATTTCTCAGAAAAGAAGAGAATTTTAAAGTATTAAGAAGAAAATTAGGAGTTAGAAAACTCCGAATAAGAAAGGTAAATGCTCATTTTTGAGAAACGGTTTAAAGATTACTCGGTTCGATGTTAATAGCAATGTATAATATGATTTAATACAATGTTCACTGTTGTTTCTGATCATTAGGAGTGACACCGGAAAGAAAAACGACTTCAAGCATGGAAAATGAAGAGGATGAAGAAATTATCACAAAGTAAAGTAAATCCCTTAAAATGCACGTGATAATTTTTGTTTCAGTATTCAGTCAACGTTGTAGATTATAAATGGAAAAATGTATGTAATTGACGGAAAAAGAATTGAACGTAATGCAGCATCAGGCACAGGAAAATCAAAATTTAAATTCAGATTTTCATCAGTGTTGATGCTAGTTGTCTGCTAAACTGTACGCAGAAATGCTCGAAATCACATTGATTTTCGCTCCCGCATTTATAAATAATTAATCTGAACACAAAGTAATTATTCTTATAAATATTCTTTGGTCGATGTTATCATTCTCGTGGGAATTTTTACATTGATCGTAAATTTTCAACCACAAATTATTTTCTGATGAAAATGATAGATGCATGATTTATCGTAACTATTTGTTTATTGATCGGTCGAATACCTAGTCGTATGCCTATGATACGCAAGATACATGAAACATCTGATCCGTGATATACGATGAAAGTGTTGATAATATGTTTGTTAATGTGCATGAATACGTCACCGCTCTCAGAGTTAAAAGTCTGACTCAGGGTCTTCAAAATGATCAAAAGAGACATAAGCGTATAAATGTTTTCCTACTGTGTTAGAAATGTGCTTCGAAAAAATTCTAGTACCCATAAGTCAGGCCAACGTATCACAAATACCCTAGAACTAACTTTAGAGAGACCGGAAAATTTTTTCAGAGCGACGGTCCTTAAAAAATCTGCACCCCCAAAATGCAAGCAACTATCACTCAGCACGACGTATCACATATACCGTGGAACCAATTTCAACAAGAATTCCGGAAATTTTCAGTGCGACATTCTTTGAAAGAAAACTGCGCGCAGTTGCCGACCATTTGAGGTCAATTTTACTCCATATTAAAAACTTTGGCTTTCGTTTCTGTGTGAAGCAAAGTCCATGCGGCGAAGGAAAGCTGTAATTTGACGTTATTTCCAAGCCCGATTTCCAATATCCCCAACCTCAACCCTCTCTCCCCAGCATGCCTGGGGGTGCGAGTGTCACACAAATCGTTCAGTAAGTTCTCCGTCTTCATAAATTCCAAGCTGCGTTCCCGTTCCAATGCCTGGAATTCATCACACAAAGCAGCCGAAATCCTGCCGAGCTCGGCCGTCGAGCGTTATTGACTTCATATTTCAAGAAAGTGTCGAAAAGTGACGTTTTTCGTGCAAAATATCGCCGACAAACTGCAGCAAAACAACGCAACGACTGAAGGAGACAACCGCGTCGGATTGCGGAGACGCAGACGTGACTCACCTTGAGGTCTGTCCGTTATATTTTGACGGACTTTGTCTGTGTTGTGGAGTATTCACGTAACTCCTCAGAAAGAAGGATTTTTGTGCGTATTTTCAAAACAAGTTGATTTATTGCAAAAGTTATTCAGCAGCTTGAAGTTTTTCCTATTAAAGCGCTGAGTCATCAATTCTGCCGAGGCGAATTGCGGAAGAAAGCCAAACAGTTTTTATTTACGTATTCTTAAAGGTCTTGTGGCTCAATCGCAAAAGCACTTGAGACAAATATACCTAGCAAGACGTCACCCAGGCTAGAGCCTCCAATACTATGCAGCACGTTCAGCTTAGTATAAATCATTCCTCTCAGTTCTTTCAATATTGCATTGTCTATCTACGTTAGCACGAAGTTTCACCAAAGCAAGCGTCAGACACTTGTGATTTCACGATGCAGAATAATTCAGGGTGGCGCATAGGTAACGCACCCTTTTAAAAAATTGTTAATGAATAAACTATGAAAGGTATAACTTAATTGCAAACGATAGAGGAACTCTTAAAGTTTATTTACATGTCGTATCCTATCTACAGATACCCAGTGTATAATGCGGTGATAAATCTTTAAAATTTACCTTCAAAAGGGTGCGTTACTTATGCGCCACCCTGTACAGGTGCCTAATTTTCTTGAGGAATTTACTGATAAGAACACAATTTTCCTGATCATTGCAAGTGCCAGTAACTGTAAGTAGCACACGTATTGGAGAAAAAGTTAAAAATAAAGGTCTGGCGGTTAAAAACGGCACAAAACAGAAGGAAGTATAAAACATAAAGAATAAAGACGGGACAATAGAAGGACAAAACAGAAGAAAAAGAGAGTATAAAATGTAAAAACTAAAGACGGGACAATAGAAGAACAAAAACTGTAGAAAAAGAAAGCACAAAAAATGAACGTACTTTCAAGAGCTACTGCACATTCCGACGCCGAGGCGCCGTTTATTAATGGAGTGTGAGGCGGTATCCAGGGTACGAGACGGGTGATGAATGCGCTCTCCGCGTTGCTCTTTAGCGTAAAATTGAACGACATGGAGCCGTTGCGCCGGCGTTTATATTTATGCAGCACCGCTGTGGTGCGCTCACCGTGGCTGCGCTCGAATATAAAGCGCCGAGTTGCAAGCGAGAGTCGGGCGTGAGCAGGAATATTAACAGCCCCTGTCTCGTGCCTACGAGCTTGAAGCTTGCCTTTAAAAGCTCCTTCCTATCGACGAGTATTCCTATACGCTGCTATGTTAACCGCCTTTTGTTGCTGACGTGCTTTGGCAGCAATTGTTTCGGTACAAACCGACTTTAGTTTGCGTTGGGAGCAACTGTACAGGGTGGCCAAGAAGAAAGGTACCTTTTTAAAATTATTACAGCTATAAAAGGGATGGATTTTATGAATTTTTGAGGCAATATGTTGTGATTGCCGGTAGACTTGATACGCTGGTAGAAAACTTTGAAATCTCCTCATTCATTCTGAATTAATCAAATCTCTTAACCATTTGTAGTTTTACAGCTATAATTGTTTGAAAAAGGAACCTACCTTACTTATGGGCTAACCTTTATTTGTATTAAATTTATTTTTGGTTCCATCATTTTTGCAATGGGAAATGAAACAACTGTTAACATCCCTTTATATAGTTAATTATTTAGTGCTGGATTACTTGCGGCTCACAGTGGAACTAGTTTGCCGCAAACTTGGGATGCACAACTGTAGCCCATGCAATTTTACTCGACAGTAAAATTTAAAGTGGTGCTCAGATTTTGTGTTATGTACGGAAAAGAGAAAAAACAGATTTGAGCTACAAGATTGAGGCAATGATAAAAAAGGAAAGTTTTTCACAGATGAAGCCTGGCACTTCTACAGGTGCGTAAAGTGGATATACGCTTTTTTCCATTGAACAATGGTTTAATTCCTCCTTCTAATAAATTATCCCTAGAAACTTTGGTGGAGCTTATTAATGAGAGTGAGCTTTGCGATGCGTTGTTTCAGAAACAATGCTATTTGAGAAAACGCTAAGCGTCTCTATAAATTTAAAAACGAAATTATTTTTGTGCGTAATTTCTCCTACGTTATTGCAATGGGATCTCGTTAAACTCGTTGAATTGGTTGGTGCGTGTGTGTGACGCTCACAAGGACGCTCAATGACCGTATCTGTGATACGAGTTTCACCAGTGCACAAGTACAAGAATATTTTAATGGCGGGTACTGTTGGGATGGATGTATTTGTTTGTTTATCGTCCACATCTGCGAGATTTATTCAGGAAAAATATTGAATCGCATAATTTTTGTCGGGTCGTGTACGCTAGTAGTATTCATAGTGACTGATTGTGAAGCTTGTACAAAAGCCTAAAGTATTTGTGAAGCTTTTGACTAGATTTTTGGTGAGTTTTATACTTCAGCCGATAGGTTACTGCTACCACACCTCACGCATCCAGTGAACATTTTCTAGTATTTTAAACTATATTCGCAGAGTGTCTTCTGAGGTAATTTAATAGTTAGTGTGTACTCGTCCAGTTATCCTTTGAGTGTGCTAGTACATTTTAGTTATGCACCAGCAACATTGAAATTAGAACAGAAAAGTGCTTGAATACATCTCGTAAAAGGCTGAGTAAAACAAGAGCAAACTTTTGCTCAATGCACCTAAATGGCAATTTTCTCAATGCACCTAAATGGTAATTAGGTCAAAGAAAGTCAAGTCAAATTCAACATCACGCAAAAAGCCTTGCCCTGGGTGACACCGTAGCCTCGGATGGTCAGTTCAGTTTTGTACATTTAATTTCTATTTTCTTCGTGTTTGGTAATGAGACTCTCGAAGTAATAAGAAAAACTAAATAAGACTTTTTTGAATGGTGCTTTTTCATCCATAAAAATTGCTCAAGCATCAATTAGAACAATGTATAGAAAAAGCGTTGCACGTTTTTAATTTAGCGGGACATGAAAATTTCGCAACTTGTGAGATCGAGTTTCATTTCTGCGTCCATCTCACGCTGAATATTCGGAGTCGCGTTTCTTGAGGGTCCTCCCCAGGGTCCTCCTTCCCCATTCCTCAGGGAGGGTGGGTGCTGCGCATGCTCTCCCCGCAGCATCCCCTTTGGGGACCTCTCCCTCCTCAGAAAGAGCAGTACAAATGAGGACAGCTTAAAAGGCAGGGAGACCCGATGCCGGTGTCTGGTTCCGTGCAGCTCGGATGACCAGGGAAACCATCGGCCTGACTTAGCGCTTTTCTCCCCGCGGCCTGGGGAAGGGTAATGCCAATCGGCAGCCCCGAAATTGCAACACAGATTGCTGCAGAATTTTGGCCGCAGTCCTGCCTTAGCTGGGAGCGGCCTACGTCTTGCTTTCTGCAGTATATGTTGTGCTTATAAAGTGTGTCTATTGTATATATTGTGCTTACTGTATTTACTGTGTGTCTGTACAGACAGTAAATACGTCATGTGATGCCCTAATATGTTGTAAGTATTGCATGTGCTGTGTTAACTGTATTTGCTGTGTGTCTGTCTGCTTGCATAGACAGCATATAGAGTAAATATTATGCCATTATATTGTATGCATTGCATATACGGTGTTTATTGTCAATGCAGAGCACGTAGCATATTATGTTCAAAATATGCAATTACCCTGCACTGTAAGGCCTCAAAGTCGTAGTTCATTTTTGAGAGAATGATTTTATTTTTTCAATCGAAATTTTTAGTTTTTAAAAGATGATTACTGGTTTGTTTTTATTGCATTTGTTACGATAAGTAGGAAAGATAACGATCGCACATTTATGATGAATCTAAACAGTTAAACATTTTCATTAAATTACTTTTGCGGGATTACCTCACCTATGAAAAGCAGTCCGAAATCGTTCATTTTGCTTGAATTTAGATTTTCTTTTGTTACACATCGAGTGAGAGTCTGATCCAGGGTGATCAAATACGAGTGACAATTTTAAATACGAGTTTAAAATCTTGTGAACTTTATAAAGAAACTAACATCACAAACGTTTTTCCAGCACTCTACATAGGGAGGTTTTATTATTCCGTAGATCTGACACCGGATGCATGTATGACGTTGCTGTCTTAGTGTCCTTTAAATACAACTCGTCTTTGAAAATGGCTGCCCCTCCATACAGAAGTTCAGCTTCAGGAAAGATTCTTCCTTCTCTGTTAAAGAATCCAAGTTCATCATTCTGAAGTGTGGAGAAGTCAAGCTCACTGCAGCAGTGAAGAGTGGTTTAGGAATAAAGTTCTACCCGAAAAATTCTCGTAAGGTTCCAAACCAAAAGGCATTTAAACGAGTCATCGGAAATGCCACAAGGAACCTGTCGATGACTCGTTGAAATGCCTTTTGGCTTGGAACCTAGCTGTAAAGATCACGTAGTAGCTGAATGAAGTTCATTCTTTTATTTCAGTTGGGGAAAAAGTTAGAAATAAGTATTTACCCTTGAAATAGGGTATTATGACAACAAAAATTATAATTTGCCCATTGGATTTGAACGAGATATTCAACCAAAGTAATTTCTTTGGGCAATTTGCACAAGCCTATTCATGGACAAGAATGTGCTTGCAAAAAACGCAAGTGATTTTCCCGCAATAGGCCACCTATTTTTTCCCATTTCACTTTTAGATAAGTTCCATTTCCAAAAGCATTAATAAACCATTTTGTAAAAAAACACTAATATTATCCCTGTAATGCGTGCCGATTTTTTCCCATTTTAGAAACTCTTTTTCATTCTTACAGCAGCATTCCTGGTGAATACTTTTATCTCTAGAAAAAATTCCAACTAACAAGCAGTCAACCAGCAGTCAAACACAACCAACAAGAAGTCAACCACAACCAACAAGAAGTCAACCAAGTCCCGGGTGAGGACAACCAAATTCCGCATTTTAATTTGCATACAAAATTGCGAAGAGAATTTGTCCGCCTCGCGGCACATCATTTTAGGCCTAAGTGAGCGGCCGCAATGTGGGTCTGGAATGTCGGGCTAACTCCTAGTCCGGAGATTGCGGGCCGGGGAGGGATGTGGCATAGCGTGGCACACCACTCAGAGTGTGGCATGTTGTGCCACACCACTCAGAGTGTGGCACAGTGGGACACACCACTCAGAGTGTGGCACAGTGGGACACACCACTCAGAGTGTGGCACAGTGTGGCTCACCACTCAGAGTGTGGCACAGTGTGGCACACCACTTAGAGTGTGGCACAGTGTGGCACACCACTCAGAGTGTGGCACAGTGTGGCACACCACTCAGAGTGTGGCCCAGTGTGGCACACCACTCAGAGTGTGGCACAGTGGGGCTCACCACTCAGAGTGTGGCACAGTGTGACATACCACTCAGAGTGTGGCACACCACTCAGAGTGTGGCACATCACTCAGAGTGTGGCACAGTGTGGCACACCACTCAGAGTGTGGCACAGTGTGGCACACTCTCAGAGTGTGGCAAAGTGTGGCACACCACTCAGAATATGGCACAGTGTGGCTCGTTAAGTAGATTGTGGCTGTACAGATCAGAACTCCACACCAGTAGAACAGACCAGTAGTGCAGACCAGCAGAACAGACCGGGAGGCAGACTATTGGTCGGATGTCCTGCTTTGCAGCGTCTACCAGCCAGGGCCGAGGAGGTGGTGATGTGGACTGCTGAAATGATGTTGTGTGCTGTGCGTGTGCTCTGCTATTACAGGAAGTAATAAGATGCAATGCAAAGAGATAGTGCGCAGCAGAGTGAAGTAACAGGAGGCAACAAGAGGAAATACAAAGAAATAGTGTGTAGCGAGAGATAACAGAAAACAACAAGTGGAAAGGAAAAGAAACAGTGTGCGGTGAAAGATAACAGGAAGGAGCTGAATGTAAACAATAGGGATGCCAATTTAGTGTTATATAATTGTACTGGAATAGCTTGCAGGTGGTTTGATATCCACCGCGAAGTCATAAACCTATTCCTTCAGAAAGCCCTGTGATATTTTATACTTCTAAATTCATGAAGAAGGTCACACCTATCCTATCCTAATGAATTGTCAAACATATCAATGCATGTAAAGGCCATTTTTTAATGTTACACTGAGGAATTAGGAACCCATGATACTGCAAACTTGGACGAATGCGTAACTGACGGAATGACTTACCAATAAACTAACTAAGGAACTGAGGAAGGAACATGCAGAATGTTATATAGATTAGCCCAAACAAATACCCTGGTTAGAGCAATGGTCTGCCTTGTGCTTAAATAAAAAATCAGTATCTCTAGTGACCTGTAGTTTTCATTTCTCCAGCAGCATCAACGTGCAGGATGAAACCAGAAAAATCGTCCCACACTGAATCAATGTACAAGACCGGGACACAAAACACATCTGTCCCAGTCTGGCCCAGCTGTCCCAACCCATCGCTATCCCAGTCAGTCTCTGGCATTCAGGTCCAGAACCGGAAAAGTTCGGGAATCCCTGCGTGACATGCCTGGAATATTCCCGGGCAGGCCATTGTTGGAATTGAGTCAACGTTGACGGCCGCACAGAAAGAAAATGCCATTGATAGCGCGAGGGGACGGCGTCTACAGACCTGAGGTCTGCAGAACACGTACCACTGGACGGCAATGGAGCTTCCTAACGGGCTTCAATGCTGTTTATTTGTGCAAAAAGCTTATCTAACGGCCTTCAGTGCTGTTTATTTGTGCAAAAATTTTATCTAACGGGCATCACTGACATCTATTAGGGCAAAATGTTTTCCTAATATGCATCAGTGATGTTTATTTGCGCCAAAACTTTCCCAAATAGGCTTCACTGAAATTTATTGGGGTAAAATATTTTCTTAGCAGGTCTCATTGCTGTTTATTTGTACAAAAAGTTTTCTTAACAAGCTTCACTGCTAGTTATTTGTGTAAAAAGATAAAATACTTCAATCTTTTTGAATTGCAAACATTTTTAATTTCGTTCAGAGAGGAATTTTTATTCCACAAACAGAGAATTTGGCATAAATTTCATATAGTTGATGCAGGAGAGCGATTTTTTTGTTGAAATTGCTGATAGCGATTAAAACATCAGAGGAAAATGCTGGTCTCATGTTATTGACAGAATATACATAAATGCCAAAAATAGGGTGTAAGTCGTTCAATGATTTGTGAGCGAAAAGGTTAATGGATACTTTGCTTTTGATTCAATGTAATCATGATTACTGAGTCAAGTGTTAGCGCTAGTGTCAGGTTTCCGAATAAACGCAAATACTAAAAATATTGTGCCAAAACCTATAATCTTTTGTACGTTTGTAGAAAGCTATAGAATAGCTTAAGACTAGCAAGAAGAGAAACTCGGCATGAGGCGCAAAGTTTTTTTCTTGTTAAATAACGCACAGTTTTCGGAGGATCTTGACCGTCAGACGTCCTGTGTGATATTTCTCAAACGTGAAACAGAAACTTTATTGTACCGACAAATGGAATATACAAATATATTAAAATCCGGCGAGTGCTAATATTCTTACACCGGTACTTTTATTTTTGAGGGAAAATAAATGAATAGAAAAATTCAGTCCATGAGCACTATTTCCCTTCCTCAACAGACAATGCATCAAACTCGATTACTTATTCGTTCTCTCACTTGAAACTTACATGTACAAAAGTATTTTCCAGTGTTAAAGCACGGCCAAAGTATATCCCATTATATTGCGTGTATAGTGCCAAAAGTATCACAAAAATAATCTATTCAATAGAAAGTTTGAATTTCGATAGAATGTTATATTTTAATTTATGTCATTCATTAAGAACGACACGAAAACTTCGATTAAAGTACTTGAACATTTTGAAACACTGTAATTTCAGGCGAAAAATAACCTTCCTGTGAGCATTTTTTATCCACAGTATTATCGGTAATCGTAACTCGATAAAATATGCAGGAGCTCTTTGTATTATTTAAGTGCATTAATTCTGATGTGCACATGAAAATTCTCATGAGATGAGCGCAAAGAACTCATAATTTATTTTTATCTCGGGTGAATGCCAAGCATTTAAAATTACAACACTCTGAATGTTGAGTTAGCTTTTTCATGTACTTTTTCAGTAGTGGGCAGCCCATCATCTGTGGAGAGATTAACGAGGAAATTCTGATGATTTTAACAATTATTTCACAATTTAACACGAAGCGTTGGGAAAACGCCACAAATAAACAAGTTAACCATCTGTAAATGAGTGCAAGTCCACAGTGCAGCCGTAAATCCCGTATTTTTGGGAAGGCTGTGGGAGCCTAAAAATGCTCGATTAACTCTCGCACTCTGTACTTCACATAAATGATCTCTCACACTATCTAAAATATTTGCTTTCGTATTTTTCAGTTATCCATCTCTATATATATCTCATACAGTTGAGCGTTAAAGTGGTTGTAATTTCTTGTTTCTAAGTAAACTTTACTCTGCATTGAAACGTTTGAAGAAAAAGAGGCTCTGAAGTCTACGGTGTTTACGCCGGACATTTAAGTATCTTTTGCATTAATGAAATCTTATGTGTATAGCTGTATTTATTTGTTTTTGACCGAAATTTATAGATACCTAGACCACCTGTCACACATATTAATGTTATTTTAGCATAATATTTTACGGTTTTACATTTTTTTATGATAATTTACAGCTTAAAACCTGTACAACATTCGTTGGAGCCCCCCCCCCNCCCCCCCCCCCTATACATTTTGAGTCGGCGGTATTTTCACCTGAGATTTCAGTATCTTTTGAATGAATGTAACCTCAGCACTAAATGAGTTTTATAGGGTAAAAAAGTTAGTTTTTCCGTTTAGTCATCCTCAACTTAGTTATTCAATTGAATTTACGAATTTTCATGCAATGCACAACTAAACAAGAACTTTTCAGTCAAAAGGAAAATTATTTTGTGAGTAATCTGTTTGTGTTCAATCTGCACATGCTCAGCTTGTGGTAATCATAAACGCATGACATGGGAAAGTGTTTTATGACTCCATATTCCGTGTAATTTTGAGAAAAAATAAATATTTTAATTTTAATTAAAAATGTGCCGGCTTGGTAAATTAGTGACATTTTTTAGCATTGCTACTACTGTTAAGTGAAACATAGTGAAACGCTTTTAAAATTTATCAAGCAAAAAATACTCAAAATCCCAATGAAAATCCCGATCCAGTAAATTCAACAAATTTTGTAACAATGATATTTATGGATCAATTCAGATTGAAGCAACACTCCGATGAATCTTAAATCAGTGAGCCATATAGGATGGAAAACTCCCGACAGGTATATTCATAAATATCATCTCTGCATCCATCAAAATCCATCAAATTTTATGCCGGCAGCTGTTCATCACACATATTTGAATCTCAATTTTGTTGGCGCAAATTTCAAGTCAGAGGAATTGACAGCCATCGTTGGGGGATCATTTCATCACTATTTCTCGGCGGAAGCCGTTTGTTGCTTACGGTTTCCTTACTCCCTCTCTAAATTCTTGAAGCTCCTCTACAGAAAGTCACTTAAGTTAACCTCTGAAACGCTCTCAATTAAGTGTAGTCCATGAAACAATACTTTTTAAAATTTAGAAAAATTTATCCACTTGCACCGAGGTTGCTTAATATATTGTACATTCCTGTTCACATGTATGTTAATAATTTTCATTTAATATATTTCTTCCCTACACTGACGCAAAACATCACGCCACAAGTTGCATTAGCGGGAATCAAAAAGAAGGCACAGTTTCTCTTGAAGATTTCGAGCAGGACCTGCAGCACATATGCAGCCTCAGCTCCAGCTATGTGTAATGCCTCGTAAAGTTTCCCGTGTCGGGCCCTAAAACTGCTCTGGCGGAGAAGGTCGGTAGCCGTCGCTGCACGAGTTTGATATTCAGATGCGACAAATCGCGTTAAGACTTCAAACGACCTCAGTCGAGGCGGCAACGAACTGAATCGTGGATTCCGGACGAGGGAGGGCTGTTCTCCTCCGTTGTACGAGCTCTGGGGAACAAGGGGGCCAGTCCTTCGTTAGCTAGAAACGGGCGCACGGTGTGTCAATTATAAACGTCAACGTGAGGTGAACATGTATGAGTAAAGTCTTCGTCATTCAGCTTTTGATAAATATGGTCTTAAGTTGCTCAAAGTTGTTCTTTTGACGTTTTGAAGCTAGAAAAAAGAAATAAATCCAAAGAAGTCAGGCTTTGAAATATAAATAGAGATTAAAGTTACTCTCAGTCGTTCCCCTGACGACTTGAAGTAAAAAAAGAAATAAATACTAAATGAAAATTCAGCGTCGACTCCCACTGCGTGTCCCGCATCTGAGCCTGGCCCGTCGTAGCCAAAATTTATTTGTGCTTGTGCACAGAATATGAAATTTAGAATCCCTGTCGACTGCAAGTCATTTTTATTGGAACATTGCAAGCGTACGGAACATTGAGACTGTGTAATATTATTGAAATATTACCTTATTCATTGTGAAGCTCGGCTCTTGGTTCCGCATGTTACTTCAAACAAAATGAGGTGTGTAGTGATGTATGATTAATTCTGTATACTTGTACAGTAATAATTATATGCCTACATGAACTATAGAGAATATACATATACAAATACATCACCGAGTAAATCCCGCTTCATGGACATGGGAATTTAATTTTGGAATAGCTTGATCATTTTCATATAAATGAGTTTGAATTTTATATGCAAAATATCTAACAAACGATATGTGAAATAGAACCATAGATGTTTTTTACATGAAAAGAAATAAACTCATTCTTCATACGCACATGTTTTGCATTTTCTAAAGGAACTTTACGGCTTTAAAATTGGACAGACCCATTTCTACAACGGCAATATCATGAACGTCAATTGAACAGAAAGACCTAAAATTAATAAGTTAAGTAAAATGATAAGCGAAAAAACATAGAAATTCTAAAAGAATTCACTTCGCTTAGCGGGAGACAATTTCATCCTCACAATCAGAACTGAGCTCGTCAGAGCTACATATTGAGAGAACATCATTACTATAAGGATTGGCTTCTCAGCCTTTCTTAATCCACGACTTGCACTTGAAGTTCGCAAAACTCAGCATTTTCGAAGCACGCAATTCCATTGATGAGAAATGGAAATTTTCAATGGCGTTAGATTGACGTACTTTGATTTATGAAGAAACTTTTTGTGAGTAAATCAAAATTAATTTGAAAAATTCTTGTCCACATAGACCTTATAACAAGACACTTACGACGCCCTTCCTTCTCAGCAGCAGCAGTCGCCGTGACCTCAACCCAACAGAAATTTGAAAATTCCATGTGTGCAAGTTCATGTTTTTTTAGATACTGTCGAAAAAATTCTCAACTGAAATGCAAGTTCACGTTTTCCAGGGCTTAGTCGAAATATTTTCATACAAAGTTTGTGTGGAAAGAAAACTAAGGGATGTTATTTTCAGCCAATTACTTACTAATTTATTCTACACTCATTGATGAGTTCACAATTTACCTTAAAAGTTCAAATATTCCAACAACTAAATCCTGCTTTCCACACACGGTAATTTGATTCTGGCATAAAGGCATGACTAACACATATCGGCCCCTACAAAAGAAAGCTCGGCCAGTTGGCGGGCTCCGTTCCAGACCAAGGACGATGCGCGTAGAATCAAATACAGTCGAAAATTAATGGGCAGAAATAGAAGATTTTGTGTGAAGTGTCATTCCGGTGCTACAGCTGCGCTGTATAGTAGTGCAGCTGTGTAACATAGTAGCAAGACACACAACTATGCAATACAGCAGCTCTAACGCTCAGTTTTGAAGAACAAAAAAAAAGAACACTGTACTGAAGAAGAACAAAAAAGAAGAAATTGTACAGAAGAAAAGCAAAAAAAGAAGTACACTGTACAGTAGAAAAACAAAAGCATGCGGCTGGCGTCAGTACGTAAATATCTTCCTGAATTCAGAAGGGAATTTCGACGAGCTCATTTTGCTGCAATTTGAGCCGAAGCTCCTCGAGACATTGCTTGCTGCCCGTTTTATTATACAGTACAAGTTGTGTGCAAGAGAACGGCCTCAAAAACGTAGAATATGCCTCCGTTTTTTGCGCTTAATTATGGACCAGGATTTTGAGGGGAATTTTTGTGAGTCTCAAAGCGCAAGGAAGCTTTGCTTCAATTTAATTATGAAACTTTCGATATGTTTTTTTTTGTGCGGGCGCAAAGGCTCGGCATGCTGCAAAGAACTTTGATATGCACAAGTACTCGTCGTGGAAGCTTTTCTTCCGTGTCTCTGAAGTCTGCTCTTATTTATTTTACAAATGTTTTGTTTCATTTTTATTACTGAGAGAATCATAGAAGGCTTAGAACAAAACTTGAATAATTCGTATGTTACAATATGAAGGACAGCCTAAAAAGAAATATAATTTAGGACTTACAACCAGCACGATTTCGTTACATGCTTGAAAAATGCTACAGCCGACATGCAGGAACAAGCAATGGTGATTATTAATGTTGGCCACACATAAAATTTGGAGCAGGCTGTTTGCCCTGCATTATCTGCCTGCTGCAAATGACGCCCAGGCACAGAGGCGTTGGCTCCAATTGCTCTGCTGCCGCTGCTTTTTTCACGAAAATTCGATGAATAAAAAAAAGTTAACGACGCCGCGTTGTTGCCGTGTTTGCTGGGCGATGATGCATGGGGGCCGCCGCCCCCTTTGTCTTTTTAATGGCTTGAAATACAAGGCTGTTTGCTGGACATTAAGACTTGGCAATTTGCAGGATATTAAGGCTTGGCAATCTCTACAAACTGCTACGCTTAAGTCCCTGCAAAATCACGCTGATCTGAAATTAGGGCAAGCAGGTCATGAATCATTCACCAATTTTATTGAATTGTGCGAAGTATTCCCTTTGTCTGCGTTTGCTAATTAGAATGATTTAAGTGTTATTTCTACATTCATCATTATACCCTCACTCATCATTCTTGAATTGTTCGTCGGATACAAACGCTGTAAAACAGAGATAATTCGTCCTCAGACCGTTATCAGGTTTCAAACGCTGTGTTAGCCCGTCCAACTTACAATACATTAAACTATTTTCCGTTTTACGTAGATGCCAATTTATCGTTAACATGTGAACTTCGTGTCTACGCTCTTGTCTATTTTGTAGCCATGCTACACTGCATGGCGTATCCCTGATTCCGGATATTTTGTAACCCTGCTACACTACTCGTATTGAGTGTATCCACTCATCCGTATCTTTCGTAGCCATGATACGCTGCATAGCGGATTCATTCATCCGTATCATTTGCAATCGTGACGTTGAATTTGCTTTCCAAGTACTCGAGACAAACAAAAAATAAAGTAAGATCAATGAAGGTCTGATATGAAATACATAATCGCAGGTTTCCTTATGGCTTTCGCTGTCGGAATGCATTAGCGTTGCGGCCGTGACTGTACATGCATTAGCCGAGCCTAAGCCTCTCACCCCACATGGTGGTGTCGTCGTAAAGCCATCTCATCAACATTGGTTATCACCAGCGCCATATTTGGCAGAAAACTGAGCTCTCTAAAAGGATTTTAAAGCCAGGCAGCATAGGATCGAGTTACCCAATGCTAAATATCACATAAGGATTCAAATACACGTGTTGGTTCGAAATTAATTTTTTTGCTTGTCGCCAGACAAATCTTCTTGGGTGCCAATATTTGACTTTTCTCAAAATCAGTGAGATGCGAAAGTAGATGAACAACCAGTACTGATTAAAAAAAAATATTTTTGCATGTCGCCAGCCAAATCTTGTTGAACGCTAAGCTATATGCAGCTACTCAAAATTTCTGACATGCCAAAGGGGGTGATCTGCCAAAGGGTGTGAACCGCCAAAGTACGTGACGTGGTTTCCTTGAGCCGTGAACCCTGAAGTGACAGCACCCGCATGCGAGGGGCTCTGATATCCCCTTGAGTGTGTGCACAAGAGGGGGCCGTTTTTGTTTACTTCCTAGCATGAGCTGCTGCATGCTCATCCTGGGATGTGTTACCAAGCTCCATTATATGTGCAGGGTGTCCACAAAATATATCCACTAACCGATGTATGTATGTATGTATAATACCGGAAACATACAATCTAACCGAATAATACCCGTTGTGTGTTGATTTATGTATTCATTAATATATTTGTTTTGTGTCCGCTTGTGAAGAAACGAAGGATGTATATTTATTTGTTTGGTATCCGTTACGCTTTCGTCTGAGTTTGCGGTATCGTGGATACCGAATTCCTCAGTGTGACATTAAAAGATCTCCTTAACATGTATTGATTTGTTTGACATCTTATCAGGATAGGTTCGGATAGGATAGGTTTGGTTACGTTAGGATAGGTTAGGATAGGAAAAGTTAGGATATGTTAGGTTTGGATAGATTAAGTTAGCGTAGGTTAGGTAATGTTGACGGAATTTTTCACATGTCCACCTTGCTAACGATGACATTGAATTTTCAAGGGTCCTGCTACTACTACTATCTCCTAATACCCTTGGTTTACATGTTTGGAGTCCGATTCTTCCAATTTTCTGTTATGCTTATAAGAATAGTTATAATGACCGTATCTGTGATGCAAGTTTCACCAGCGCACAAGTACAAGAGTATTTTTATCACGGGTACTGTTAGGATGAATACATTTGTTCGTCATCCACATCTGGAAATTTTGTTCAAGAAAGGTATTGATTCCCGTCATTTTTGGCGGGCCGTGCACACTAGTAGATGTCTAATGTACAATGGTTCCTAGCTGCATGAAATATACATATATCGGTAGGTGGATACCCTGCTCCCTGTATAACACACATAACAAGAACACCGAAGCTTCCTGGCGTTACTGCCATCCAGTTCCCATTCATGTTACCGTTATAAACCTTTAGAAGAGTTGGTCAACACCCGAAAGGGCATGAAAATAGTTCTGAGAATGTATGCCTGCGTTAAAGGGAAGTCATTCCTACGAATCGATTGTTCGTCGGACATTTACTCACTTTAAAATAACGCATCATCGTTGGAAGGGTTTTCTCGGGTAAATGAGTTACAACTGATACACTCATATGTTTCTAAAGAATATCCATTGAAGGACATAAAAAATGTAAATATTGCGATGGAAGTCTAGAGCCTATGTGGCTATCATACTTAAGACGATTAGGATGTCTTAAATTCTTATTTTAAAATAGCCATGCTACCAAAACCCCCCGTAGTCAGCACGAGCTGCCATCCTTCAGCGTGAGCTGCTCGCGTATCTAGGATACGAGTCCTAGGACACCAACACTGAAGTCCTAACTGCAGCTGAGGCAGTTCGGTCAATTGACTCATTTCCGGTGTGGTTGACTCGAGGGAACTGGAAAATGGCACAATCGATCATTTTGATTGCACTCGTGACGGAGACGGCGGCCTCACTTGCAAAAAATGTCGCTGTCTCGGCATCGAGTGGCTGATCAATGTAGAGTCGATCAGCGAGAGCAAATTGTGTGTGTGTGTGTGTGCGCGTGCATGTACGTGTGTATGTGTGTACATTGTGTGAGTGCAACGTTTATGTCCCTGTAAGGGTTTGATGCCTGTATGTGTACCATTGTGTGCGTGTAACATTTAAAGCAGCTGAGTTTTCAGAGTGGTTAAATGAAAAATTTTCTGTTTAAATATACCAATTTTTTTAGACAGAATAATCCAACAAACACCAATGAGTTTCAGTGTTGTTTAATAGTCAAGTTTCGCGCGACAAAATACACATTTGACAACGTTCATCACAAAAGAGGCAGATCAAACGACCGTAGTGAAGCATGTGTGCACGATTATTGAAAGGTTACACGTCGCCTGTAACGTGAAAGTATTCGGTTTCGGTTCAGAGCTAAATCAATGTAAAAACAAAAATGGATGTACGTACTCTTTTCTGAGTGAAATAAAACCTTACCAATACTCTTATGTTAGATACATCTCACGCGGCTGCCATGCAAAACTCTCACTGCTTGTTTCACTTCACACGAGTCTAATTCATCGACAACGCAGACTACACTTCTACACACACACCACTGTACAATGGCACTTACACACAACACACCTCGTCACACACAACTGTACAAAAGCACCTACACACAACACACCTCGACACACACAACTGTACGATAGCACCTACACACAACACACCTCGTCCCACACAACTGTGCACTAGCAGCTACACTCAACACACTTCGTCACACACAGCACACAAATGTACAATAACACCTACACCACGGTAGAGGAAACAAGGTAGGTTCAAACCAGTCTTTTTTTCGTCGACTGTGTGGGTGTGCTGACGTCACAGCAACGAACCAATAGCAGCGCTCATATCACGGTAGAGGAAACAAGGTAGGGTCATTTCTATGGGGGAAATTACACTTCTTCTTGTTCGGGTAGCCTATAGAAAGGCTTTATTTCAAACTAACTTTATGACGTCACCAAACCGCAGTGTCGTTAGGCCAATAGTGGAGACGGATTTGAGAGTAGCAGTGCTACCAGAAGCAATATGAGCGCTGCTATTGGTTCGTTGCTGTGACGTCAGCACACCCACACAGTCGACGAAAAAAAGACTGGTTTGAACCTACCTTGTTTCCTTTACCGTGGCTCATATTGCTTCTGGTAGCACTGCTACTATCAAATCCGTCTCCACTATTGGCCTAACGACACTGCGGTTTGGTGACGTCATGAAGATAGTTTGAAATAAAGCCTTTCTATTGGCTACCCGAACAAGAAGAAGTGTAATTTCCCCCATAGAAATGACCCTACCTTGTTTCCTCTACCGTAACCTACACACAACAGTGTGACTGTCTTGCTCTAAGCAATAATCACATCACGTATCTATGCTACGTAACTAATCTGAGCACTTTCTACTGATGGACATTAAAAAACACAAATCAGTAGGAGTGAACTGAAGGAAGGTATCTCAGATGACGCATCCCAGCGTGCCGATTCAGAGCAATTGAACCCTGTATCTGTGCTACGGACTTTATCTTATAATGTTTAAAAAGTTTTGTTCGGACAGTCACACCTCAAGGCCTGTAGGCCAGGCGTGCTCTCTGCCTAATTTTATTCATTGCATTCTCCGATTTGCTGACCCGTGCGCGACGTCCTTCTTTTGTAGCCAGGAGTCTGCGGAACAAAGCCCTTCTTTTGAAGTGACCTCCTGGAAACAGATTCTCCGCCGGCACCTCGAGAGTTTGAAGAATTTCTTCTCGAACAAAAAAGAAAAAAGCGCTGAATTTGAATGCACTTTTAGCGAGTCAATCGCTCCAAAGCAATTTTTTGGTCGCGAACTTGATTGCGTTTGTGAGTCGCTTTTTGTTTCTGCTTTGCCTCGTTCTGGAATTTAGCAAGAGCGCAGGCAGCTATTAATTGCTAAGTGAGTTTTTGAGTCCGTATGCAACTGTTCGCCTGCATCGCAAGGATTAGCAAAAATTTATGATCAGATACTAACGCACAAATTGTGCAGCTTCTGCAATTACAAAAAATAATCGCTTATTTATTGCCATGGAATGAAATTGCAAAAAATAAGCGCAAATTCCTAAAAATGGAAGGGAATTACAAAAAATAAACGCAAATTCATTGTCCATGGAATGAGGTTTCAGAGCGGGGACGATGTAAAGTAAGAGTCACATGTGCCCATCACGCTTTCAAAACGTTCTCTAAAAACAAAACTTTTTATGCATTCTCAGATCACGTCCGTAGCACAGATACGTGATTCAATTCCTGTGGATCAGTACACTTGGAGATGTCATCTGAGATACCTTCCTTCAGTTCACTCCTGCTGATTTGTATTTTTAAATTCCCATCAGTAGAAAGTGCTCAGATTAGGTACGTAGCATAGATACATGACGTGCCAACTTCTACGAGCAAAAATTGAAAGAAATGAAATAAGAGCAGTTGATATTTACGTTAGCACAAATACAACTGCTTATATAGGTACTTATATATTTTACGCACGGAATATTTATTTTCATTTATAAATAATCGTCACTTACTTAGTGTGAGTTTTTGCCTCATTGTTTTGGATAACCAGAAAAAGCATTTAAACTTCGAAGTGGCTATTTCAGTTGAAAAATGGACAGGAATTCTTTCACAAGTCAAAAAAGCCATTTTAAGCTACGTGGGTGAATTACAAAAATTTATGCAACGCTTTCATGTGTGCATGGCGTTACAAAAGTGACACGAGGGCTGGTAAATTCTTATTCGTAATTTTTAAGATAACGAGAACTACGCGTAAAATTTGTTCAAGTTAATTATATGCAGATTTCATTCCATCTACAGTTTTATATGAAGAAGAGTTAGTGTCAAAAAGAGACTTGTATCCTAGCTACACGTCGCCCGCAGAGGTAAAATACCGAGCGGTGAGCAGGAGACGTTAAACGAAAAACGAAGAAAAAATATAACTATTTGTTAAATACAAGCGCTTCAATCGCCATAACTTCAAACACTGCAAATTACCATTTCCCTGCACATCGTTTTTACCCGTTTTTTGAAAAAAATATTAGTTTCCAAAAAATTAAATGACTGGAAATTATGCGTAGCAGCTCATTTCGATGCTGAACTTCAATAACTAAATAATATTCATTATAAATAATTCACAATGCATATTGGTAGAATACTAATTTAAAATTCGCATGTTCCTACAAAATGTTTTTTTTATCTAGACAGATCGGACAGAAAAATTATTGGCAGAACATTTGTTAACGATAATGAGTTCTTCGTTGAATTTTTTATGTTTGAAACTAAAGTTTTGCATCTGAAGTCAATATTAATTGCTGAGTGATCCCGACACCCCTGTAGCTGTGATACGAATTTTATATCAGATAAAATTATATATTTATTTTCAAGTCAAAAACACTGCTTCACTAAAAGTGCTTCACTCCTTTGCATGTATATTGAATTAGTACTGAATAAACAACGCTGAATTAGGAACCCAACTTGTTTTGAAGTTCCGAACAGAATTTAATTTTATTGTCCGGAAAAAGCAAGCTCTTTTGTACTCGAAATTACCTAAAGTGACCAGGAAGATTAAATTTCATGTTTGTGCTCGAGCTCTACTGATATAAAAATTTACCATCAGAGAATCAATCTCACACTGGAGATCTGTACCAGCAGATACATTTCCCTTGCAGGATTTCTGAATTTTCTGTCGCGTTCAAACGTTCGGGGATGTTTTTCCCGACGACCCATCAGCTAAATGAGTTACCTCCGTGCCACCTGGCAGCGCTGGGCCTATTGCCGGTGTTGCTCCTATGTATTTGCGGGCGTATAGATGTGATGTATGTAGAGATGCAACATATGTAGAGATGTAATATGGGCAGAGATGTGATATATGTAGAGATATAGAGGTACAACATATGTAGAGATGTAACATATGTAGAGATGTACAGATGCAATATTTATAAAGATGTAGAGATACAAGATATGTACAGATGTAGAGATGTAAAATTTGTAGAGATGTAGACATTCAACATATGTAGAGATGTAACATATGTAGAGATGTATAGATGCAATGTATGTAAAGATATAGAGATGCAAGATACGTAGAGATGTAGAGATGCAATGTATGTAAAAATGCAGAGATGCAACATTGAGATGTGCGAGTGGAAGGAACTTTGCATGTTACAATAACGGGAACGTCTACCAAGGATGGTGATGACAAAACAGAATTTTTAAATGAGGGAAAATCTGAAACAAGTTTCAACATCAGGTAAAATTATATACTTTTTTGCTCCAATGATGCCCATGACAGGATCATTTCTAGGGCGATGGAAAGGTTCCTTCAGCATTTCCCCAGAAAACATTAAAAATGCGCTTAAGAAAGATGTGATAAACGGAATGAATGAGTCGGAATTAGTGTACAGAAGTTTATTAGTTAATTATTTGTATTTGAAATACAATCTGGCGCATCCACTAACCACACAGCCTCACGAGGGCTGTGTGGAATACCATGTTTACCGTCTGCCTTTGCTATGTCAAAAATTATGTATACAATTACTACCGGCCTGCTTATGTCTACATGTCTGTCAATGTCATCAATGTCTACCTGTCTGTCAATATCATCAATGTCTATCTGTCTGTCAATGTCATCAATGTCTACCTGTCTGTCAATGTCATCAATGTCTACCTGTCTGTCAATGTCATTAACGTCTACCTGTCTGTCAATATCATCAATGTCTACCTGTCTGTCAATGTCATCAATGTCTACCTGTCTGTCAATATCATCAATGTCTACCTGTCTGTCAATGTCATCAATGTCTGCCTGTCTGTCAATATCATTAATGTCTACCTGTCTGTCAATGCCATCAATGTCTACCTGTCTGTCAATGTCATCAATGTCTACCTGTCTGTCAATGTCATCAATGTCTACCTGTCTGTCAATTTCATCAATGTCTACCTGTCTGTCAATTTCATCAATGCCTACCTGTCTGTCAATGTCATCAATGTCTACCTGTCTGTCAATTTCATCAATGTCTACCTGTCTGTCAATTTCATCAATGCCTACCTGTCTGTCAATGTCATCAATGTCTACCTGTCTGTCAATGTCATCAATGCCTACCTGTCTGTCAATGTCATCAATGTCTATCTGCCTGTCAATGTCTACAATGTCTACCTGTCAACTGGTTCATATAATGGCAAAACGAGGAAGCAAAACTGAAGATCAGGGAAATGAGCAGAACAAGTTTTTGGTATCTGGGATACGAATCATTTCGAATCCACCTGCTCATTACGGAAAACATTATCATTGAACGCGACAATGCGAGTTTACGGGTTTTAAGTGAAGCATATGTAAGCACAAAAAAAATGTTATGCGGTTTTCAGTGATTAATTGCGTTTTTCTCTCTCGAAAATTTTCTATTAGTTAGAATATGAATTTTGGGCTAATTGCTTGGCTGGTCTGCGTAGAATACCAGTTAAAGAATTTTCACGGAAACGAAAAATCATTCATTTCTGAGTAGCAAAAAAAAAAAATCAGGAACACAGGACTTGAAAATTTGCGAACCAATTTTGCTGATGCCTTGACAAATAAAAAGAAAGAAACTCTTCCATGAGCATCGCTCCTTCAGTGTACAGTACACTGAGACAAACGATCGCTCGAGTATGTTCTCGAAAATAACAGCAAACGTACAACGTTCTAGCGGACATTCAGTTACACACACACACACAATCACACACCCATACTCACTCACACAGACAAACAAAACTCACACACACACAGACACACACACACACATCACACACACACTAAACTTGGCCCGAGAGCAACAACTACGCCACCAGCGGCTGAGCTCAGCAGCTAGCTGAAATATTTAGGCGCTTCCGCCTCTCGTGAAATGGCGCCTGATATGGAAAAGCTGTAGATAGGTTCCGATTAGCCACATCTTCCCATTTTGATTGCTGTTGGTTAAGCTAAAGTTCAATATTCTAGTCAAATTTACGGTGAATTGCAGTTAGAAATTTTCAAAATTGCGAACGTTAACTGGTTCATGCATTCATTTAGTGTTAAGTAAGTATGTATGAAATTATAAAAATTGGGTTGCTGAGTTTATATTTTCATTACAGATTTTCATTACGAAAATCCCCTCCTGAATTACGAAAAACTGAAAACAATGTAGTGTGCTACTAGGTTCAGAAAATTAGGTTAAACATAATTGTACACCTTAGAATGGCGTTGATGGTTGGCTGCCCTAGCAGTCGCTGAACTTATTCGGGCCCACAGGTAGCTATACTCAAATGTGTCCGTTGTACTAGACTTAAGATACAGTCTACTGCGCTATCGATTGTGGTAAACAAATTGTTAAAAGTTGTTTAAAACAGATGCTGTTGTTGCTTTTTAGTGGAAGGGATTTGAGGACATTTGTTTCTCTTTCACTGATTCACTATTTCAGTTTTTTGGTGTGGTTCTCAAATGCTTCCCTGAAGCTTTTGGGATCGTTAACAGGATGAAAATATTTTTTTGTTTGTTACTGTAAAAAAGAACACAAATTCGTACGTTGAAGAAACTGTATGGGAGCAGATAATGAAAAAAAGAGTTGTTGATGCCAGAAAAAAAGGTTAAAACTGATGTTGAAGAAGTTGTGTGACAACAGATGATAACGTTAAAAGTTTTCATTTTCACTTGAATTTCAGTAGAATTTACTTTCAATAGAAAATATTCATGGTCACAAAGAAGCTCTAAAAAAGCTCTACAATTCTCAAGAACTCTCCTCGTAAACCAGTGAAGCGAATGACACCACTTTCTCCGCTCCACCACAGCTCATCACAGCTGAGCCTGTGACAAAAGGGAAGTTTATTCAGGATTATGATTGAAGAGAAGTTTATTCAGGATTATAAATCAAGAAGAGTTTACTCATTCAAAAGTCCATTTTCGTCGAGCTTTAATCAGCCATTAATCACGGCGGGGCGTGAAGTGGGCACCCGTATATCAGCAGCCCACGTGACCTCCTCCACCCACCCTGGCGCTCCTTAATGAGCCGCTCAGCTCAAGCAGAAAGAGGCTCTAGGCCTACTTAGCGTCAGTGACTCTCCTAATTAACTCAACAACTCATTATAACCAAGGTTAATGAGCTGCTTAGCCACTCCCATTGCAGCCAGAGTGTCGAGGTGTTCGTTATGCCAGCTTTTTGTGCGGCCCAACGTCTTTTTTGACAGAGTTTTTGAAACTCTGACGGCAGTGAAATTTTTAATTTTTTTGTGGTGTTGCGCCATGGAACTTCTAATATCTCGAAAGTGAAGATGCATTGTCTCGTGACTTAGTAAGTTTGCGCAAAAAAATTTGTATTAGTTGTTATGGTGCTGAATCACGTTACTGGTTAATGGCTAGCACGGGAGCCAAGTGAGAGTGAGTGTTTGGTGGGAGCTCGGAACAATAAAATAGAGATGTTTTTATTAAAATACTCTGTTGGATTAACTGACCAGCCGTTGTCTCAACTGTAACAGCCAGCCAACTGTGACAGTCAGCTGTTCTATCAACAGCAACAGCCAGCTGTGGCATCAACTGTAATAGTCAGCTGTTGTAATAGTAAAAACAATCAGCTGTTCTACTACTAGCAACAGCCAGCTGTTTCATTATCTGTAACGACCAACTGTTTTATTTACTCTAACGGTTAGCTGTTGTATTTATGACAACAGGGCGCTTTTGTTTCACCATAAAAAGAGAACAACTGAAGAACAACGCGGATAAGTTGATTTGATCTACGGTCGCTCAGACATGCCTTCTATTTTAAGAAATGATAAGTAATCGAAGCACTCCGGACCTTCAGAAGTGCCGCAGTGTAGACACCGAAGTGAAGACTAAAGAAGTCCACTTTAATTGCAAGAGAGCTTAGCATATCGGTATTTCCTTGACTAATCGGTATTTCCTTGACTAATCGGTATTTCCTTGACTAATCGGTATTTCCTTAACTAATCGGTATTTCCTTGAATAATCGGTATTTCCTTGACTAATCGGTATTTTCTTGACTAATCGGTATTTCCTTAACTAATCGGTATTTCCTTGACTAATCGGTATTTCCTGAACTAATCGGTATTTCCTTGACTAATCGGTATTTCCTTAACTAATCGGTATATCCTTGACTAATCGGTATTTCCTTGACTAATCGATATTTCTTAATTGATCGGTATTTCCTTGACTAATCGGTATTTTCTTAACTAATCGGTATTTCCTTGACTAATCGGTATTTCCTTGACTAATCGGTATTTCCTTGACTAATCGGTATTTTCTTAACTAATCGGTATTTTCATAACTAATCAGTATTTCCTTAACTAATCGGTATTCCCTTAACTAATCGAAGAGCTTAACTAATCGCTGTTCTGCAGTGAATACAACACTGCACAGTACTGAATTAGTAGCGCACGTGTTATTCCGTCACAGTGTATTGCACACCGTGCTGTATTGCACACCGTGCTGTATTGCACACCGTGCTGTATTGCACACCGTGCTGTATTAAATACATTAAATTAGTCATGTGAATTATTTCACTCGCAACGTCTCTACACCGAAATGAAAGCTTCAGCAAAAAAGAAGTTTCAATATTTATGTTCATAAAAAAGTACTGAGAGAAACATGACGTACACTACAACAAACGCACACAAACATTTCCCCAACAAACGCACACAAACATTCCCCAACAAACGCACACAAACATTTCCCCAACAAACGCACACAATTATTCCCCAACAAACGCACACAAACATTTCCCCAACAAACGCACATAAAAACATTTCCCAACAAACGCACACAAACATTTCCCCAACAAACGCCCACAAACATTCCCCAACAAACGCACACAAACATTTCCCCAACAAACGCCCACAAACATTCCCCAACAAACGCACACAAACATTTCCCCAACAAACGCACACAAACATTCCCCAACAAACGCACACAAACATTTCCCCAACAAACGCATATAAACATTTCCCAACAGACGCACACAAACATGAGAGACATTCGATGTTTCCAGAGATGCTGAAAAATTTATTTCTGTCTCATACGCCTTCGTAATTGTGCCTCAGTGCCTTTTTCTTATACTAATTAATGGTACACATTAGCCTGTGACACCATCATTAGCATAACCGTCGATAATTAGCATGAGAGAACATGATTAGCATCCGCAAAGCAGCTGGTGTAAAAGCGCGAGCGCATTCAAGTGAAAATGTTCAGGGTGAAATGACGCAATGTAAGCGGTGGTTCCGGTACTGATAAAGTCTATCTCTCAATGTGTCTAATTCTGTTGGCATTATTCACGGTTCCAATATGAATAAAGGAGGCTTTATTCCACACAATCAAACCTGATACATATCATCTCGTACATTGGATTTCAAATGCCTTTTAACTACATAACACCAGGACGCAATGACGGTTACTCCCGGTCAAGCTTGTACCCATTTTCGACACCTGGGTAGAGTGGGGAATTGTGGCTGAGTTCTCTCTTTTCCCAACGGGGAGAAACACAGGGCGGCACTGCCGGGATTCGAACTGATGACACCTTCTCGTGAAGGGCGCGCTCTAAACCACTCGGCCACGACTAATATCAAGTCACAGTCTCTCATTCAAAGTCACCAACATTATTTAGTCTCCCATTATTTGCTGCTTATTTACTACAAAAAAAAATTATTCCCGAAGTAAAAAATTTCTACAGCGACATGACGTTTCTGAAGGCCAACTCGCTCAGCGTTCGATGTTTGTTAAAATTTAATTCAATATTCTGGTCAGAGTTTAATGTCGAAAACATGACGGCTCATAGTGAGGGGATGGGCATGTGTGAGCTAAAGTCTGTGCCCTAAGTTCAGGTCGCCATGTAACATCGGGACTCTGCATTATAGTCGAAATAGAGATGCGCTCTCCGTGTGCTTTATTTTAAACGTATTTTTCTGCACTCCTTTTCCCCAACTCCCACAGCACCACAGCACCCACAACACCACGATACCACAGCACCCCCTCCCCCCCTCCTAGTTCACACGGTACTCACCGTATCTCATGTTTATTCACGCGGGCTAATTAAGTTCGGCTAGCTAATTAAATACGGGCCGGGAACTTTGCCCGGCCACAAACTTTGGCCCAAATCTTGCGCTCGCCAAACCAAGCCACGCCGCGCGGCGAAATGCATTCTGCAGCCTCGGCTAATCAGCAACACTCCTCAACTATGCCTATTACGACACCTTACCCCTACCCCTTCGGATGAGGGAGGGGAAAGGTCGGGGTTTGAGGATGGCCAAGGAGGGGAGTAAGGTGGATTGTGGGGAAACCCAAGGAGGACTGCAGGGGGTATGTGGAAGATCAAGGGGGGGGGTTGCGGTGGGGGTATAGAGAAGATCAAGGAGGGAGGCAGTGCAGGGAGGGGGCTAATTTCACTTGAGGGAATAAAATAAGAATAAAGTTGTAGATACCTGAGTATAATTTTATGGACATGCAAGGATCGCAACGAAAACTTTTCCATCGATTATGAATGGTGATATTATCCTTTATCCATGATGCCGAACGTACAGGAATTTATTTATCGTAATGCATTTTGATTTCTCTATAATTCGTTTGGAATGCAACTTCACGGAATTTCGTCTTAAGCTGTTGTACAGTATCATGGATGCACGATCTTATTATTGGTTAAAGCCAATGGATGCACTTTCTGGGGACACCCCTTGTACAGGCTGGGCCAGAAGTGACTGGCCCTTTTTATTGGCTAGCTGAGTAAATAGGATACCGAAATGAACCATGAAAATTATCATTCTTTCAAATGAAACAAGTCCCAACTTCCTAGAGTCCATAGTTTTCCTTTTATTTTAGCAAATTTAACGGGTCAGTTCTTTCTAGCCACGGTAGAGGAAACAACGTAGGGTCATTTCTATGGGAGAAAATACACCCACTCTTGTTCGGCTAGCCAATAGAACGGCCTCATTTCAAACAAACTTTACGACGTCGCCTAAACGCAATGTCGTTAGGCCAATAGTGGAGCCAGGTTTGGGGGTAGCAGTGCTACCAGATGCAATATGAGCGCTGCTATTGGTTCGTTGCCATGACATCAGCAAAACCACATCGTCAATGAAAAAAAGACTAGCTTGAACCTACCTTGTTTTCTCTACTGTGCTTCTAGCCCACCCTGGGTAACAAGCCACGAAGCAAAATTAAACGTGCGTTTTGATGACGTTTATTGGGATGGGTTTTGAGGGGAGGAAATTCGGACAATGTAAAGTGTTGGGCGCAGTGTGCACAGCCTGGGGTTGGCGGGAGTGTTTCCAAAATAGAAAGTGACTCCACAACCTGTACGAAATTTTAACTCGATGCTCACCAACAGATTTTCAGCTTTTCTAAAACCGGCCAGTCAGCTGGTCCTTACCTCCTGTTTTCAACAGATCTTTACCCTCTGCGCGACAGTAGATCTTTACCATTTGTCTATCAACAGATCTTTACCTGTGTACATCTACAGATCTTTACCTGTGTACATCAATAAATCTTTACTCCCTGTCCATCAACAGATCTTTATCTCTTACTTATTTGCAGAACTTTACGCCTGTCCATCAACAAATCTTCTCCTGTTTTTAGGCAGAACTTAAAGTTGTCTCCATGAGCAGATTTGCAGCCTCCCCTAAGCTCGTCCATCAGCAGCAGCGCTGCCGTCCCTCAGCTGTTCCTAAGCTGTTCTTAACAGCACGCACGCACGGCATCTGCAAAGCAACCCGATCTCTTCGGTCGATACCGCCACGTGCCGCCGGGGGGGCTTTTAGCGTGCATCCTGCCGGGGCGGGGGGGAGGGGGGGGGTAGTGTGGAGGAAGGGTATGGGAAAGGGTGTGGGGGAGGGATCGGGAAGGGAGAGAGAGAGAGAGGGAACGGTGTGGGAAAGGGTGTGGGAAGGGTTTTTGGAGAAGGGTTTTGGGGGTAGGGGGCAAAAGAAACTATGCAGGGTGTCCACAAAAATGTTCCCACTGACCGATGTATAATATGATACAGAAACAGTTTCGGTATCTGGAATCATAGAACAGTTTCGGTATCGCACATACGAGTACATAAATCAGTCAGTGGATACAGGTTTTTGAGGACGCCCTATGTAAAGGGGATTTTCGACGTGAGATTCTAATCACTAAGCCTTGTTCTAGTATCTGGAATACTGGAAAAGTTTCCGGTCCGTTGTATGCTGAACATGTCTCTGGTATCCTGCATGTATACTGAACACAAAACTGGTATCCTGTATATTGAACACGAAACTGGTATCCTGGAGATTGAATACGAAACTGGTATCTTGTACGTATACTGAGCACTGGTATCGTGTATACTGAACACGGTATTGGTCTCCTTTACGTATACTGAACACGCCACTTATATCCCGTAAACTGATGAGGTCAATAACGTCCAGTGTACTGAATGGTCAAGTTATTCTAAGTTCGATAATCCCTATGAACGAATGTAATAAAAGAAATGTAAAGACAAGGACATTTTACGACAATTTCACGTAGCTCTGCCAGTGCTACCTAATCTGAAGTTGCATCATGCAGAGGTGCAGGATGCAATTGAAGGCTCTCTTATTCTAAATGTAATCATCTTTCCGAGTATCCATGATTTTGTAAAATCATAATCGGACAAACATTAGACAAAATCACGACTACGTATGTTCAGGATCAGAGATAATCATAATTAGATGATAATCATTAAAATATTCTTGTAACTAATAATAGTCACAATCAACACCAGACACAATCGCCATTAGACACAATCAACACCAGACACAATCACCATTAGACACAATCACCATTAGACACAATCAACACCAGACACAATCACCATTAGACACAATCAACACCAGACACAATCAACACCAGACACAATCACCATTAGACACAATCAACACCAGACATAATCACCATTAGACAATCACCAGACACAATCACCATTAGACACAATCAATATCAGACACAATCACCGTTAGACGCAACCACCACCAGACACAATCACCATTAGACACAATCAACACCAGACACAATCACCGTTAGACGCAACCACCACCAGACACACCCGCACCAGCTGCCGCCACAATTCCCAGCTGCAGAGCAGCTAAATCAAAACCTCTCCGCTCCCAGATTCCTTCCCCAGCCGGAGGGGAAAGGGGGGGAAGACGCGTGGTCCCCACATAGAGTCTCGCTTCTGATCATCGAGTAAATCCCCCGAATCCGGCATTTATTAGGGAAAATCCAGGCAAATTTGGTGCGCGATTTAGCGGCGGCCGTAAGGAGCGTCGCAGAAATACAAGCGGCCGTGCCGCCAATTTAAAGTTCGATGGAATATCACGGCAAGTTCTAATTGGTCGGGGCGTGACTGGGCAACCCCAACTCGGGGGGGTGTTGGGGGTGCATTGCAAGGGGGGGGGGGGGTTGCAACAATAATGCTCTCATTGTTGGGGAAAAATTGAGGGGGGGTTAAAATAGAGCTTAGGTATTCCGACTTTTACGCAAATGAGTTGTGTAGCATGGGGGGGGGAGGTGCACCAGAAATTTCAAAAATGCCTATTACAATTGACTTTAAATTTGAGTTGATTCTTGACCATCAGTTTTATCAATTCGGGTCGAAGAGTTAAGGGTACCGGAAGATTGATCTTACTTGAGATTTGGACAAAAAGTAGAGTGAGTCGAAGATGACTTCAAGTAGAGTGGACGTAGAGAGGAAGTAGACAGGCATTGCCTGGAAATGAATCTAAAGTAGATTAAAAGTAGAATTGAAGATGATGTGTAGTAGACAAGAAGTTGATCCGGAAAACACTAGAAATGGACTACGAAACGTAGAGTTGAAGATGTCTGGAAGTCAACTAGAAGTAGACAGGAAGTTGACAAGAAGTAGATTGGGAGAGACAGGGAAATGGACTGGAAGTAGACTTTATACCTGAGGTAGACGTGCCCTAATAAGAAATAAGTAAGTAGAAATAAGTAATGTTTGACCTTAGGTAACACTAAACGAGTGCTCAAACTACACATGTATACAAGCTGTATGTTGTAGAGAGAAAAATAAAACACGCGATAGATGTGGCGCATGCACATAAATTGAACAAGTTAAAAATTACCTATGCATGGCTATGTTTCGTAATATAGATTTATTGTAGCAATGTATTGTATCAAAACGAACGGATATAAGCAGGTGAATGTGAAAATTTAGCTGCAATCATACAGGTTGTACATGATAGAGACTACACACACACACACACATATTACAAAATCAAAATTACACAAAATTGCATTACACAAATGATACACAATTACACATAATTACATTACGCATATGATACTAACAAAATTACATGAAAAAACATTATACATATGATACTTACACAATTACACAAAATTACAATACACTTATGATACTTACATAATTACACAAAATTAAAAAATTAAAAATATGCAAAATAACATTATACGTGTGATACCCACACAATTACACAAAATTGCAAAATCAAAATTACGCAAAATTACATTACACATGTGATACCTACACAATTACACAAAATTACACAACATTTCAAAATCAAAATTACACAAAATTACAAAATCAAAATTCCACAAAATTACATTACACACATGATACTTACACAATTACATAAAATTACATTGCACATATGATACCCACACAATTACACAAAATTACAAAATCCAAATTACGCCAAATTACATTGCACATATTATACTTCCACAATTACACAAAACTACATCACACAAGACAGAAGCTTGCCTGTTCCCCAGGGTACATCACCGCAGTCTCCACTACAGCGCAGGTGCGACCGCGGTAACCACTGTAATCCGCAGGATTTTTCCTATGCGATCGCTGGGATTATCCTTCTTTTGCCCATGAGACTTTGCCTCGTTCATCCGTTCTGTGTTTCTACAGCAATCTGTGGCATTTCCCCGCTCCACGTAAGCAATTTCTCGATTTATTTCTCATAAATCTGAAAAACATCGTTTAAGTTCCATGCTGTCAAAGGAACTTTGTGATTTGTTGATTCCTTTCAACATTTCTTTGGTCTCGGCGCTGGGGGCGATTTTCTCTGTTGGGTATAGGAGAAAAAATTCTAAGCACAATACCCCACTCTACCCAGGTGTCTGAAATGGGTACCGGTCTCTGACCGGGGGAAGCGTCATGGCGTCCTGGTGTTAGTTATAAGGCATTTGAAAAACCAATGTAAAAGGTGAAATGTATCATGCTTCAATTGGAAATAGAGCATCCGTAGATGCCGATGTTTGGTCTGTGACCCACAAAATTTGTATAATAATGTTGTTCACAGACGAACTCTTAGTTTTCATGAGGAAAAAACTGATTAGACTGCTAATTATTGAGCACTCGTTTTACTATAATAAGTAAGCTATCATAATCTAATTAAGGAAACAGCGTTCAAGATGCTACAAACGAGTTGTTCTAATAATGTCAGTACACTAGATGTAATAACACTGCTTTTCAATTATATCTTAAAATATTCTCGAATAACAAACTACAGTGATATCATTCTTAGTTCATTTATTTTCAGAACTTCGTTTATTTTAAATTTATCTCTGACTTGCGTTCATTTTACCTTTTTTGTTGAATTATTATCTGTCATTTTTTATCTTCCAGTGAAGCATGCGAGTCTAACGAAATGAGTTCCAAGTCAACACCGTTCCTGTGATAACTTTTATTGAAATTGGTCTAAAAGCAAAATATTGCAATCGTTATAATGCCATAACATATCTGCTGTTCCTGTGCTAGAAGTAATGAATTATTGCAATGCTATATAGCAATAAAAAAAAAAATAAATGTTCATCATCTCTTCCAGCCCTGGTGAGAAATTATTTTTTATGACTTTACAAGTCAAAGGAATGGGGCTTATTTATATTGAAATATCAGCATGGGAATTTACAGTGTGCCAATCATAATATTGTCGATATCCGGTATCCTGTAGCCGTGATACCATAGTCATATGGCTACAAATCTCACTGGAAATCACGGTAGAGGATACAAGGTAGGCTCATTTCTATGGGAGAAAATACACCTCCTCTTGTTCGGCTGGCCAATGGAACGGCTTTATTTCAAACAAACTTTATGACGTCACCAAAACGCAAAGTCGTTAGGCCAATAGTGGAGCCAGATTTGGGGGTAGCAGTGCTACGAGATGCAATATGAGCGCTGATATTGGTTCGTTGCCGTGACGTAGCAAAACCACACCGTCAACGAAAAAAAGACTGGTTTGAACATACCTTGTTTCCTCTACCGTGCTGGAAATTGACCATATCAAATTAGGAGAATACTTTCGAATAAGGGTTCATAATTTAACTTGTTTTCCCACTCTATAGGAGAATTTTGCTCTTCAAATAGAGAAGCATCTCCGTTCTTCCTGCCCTCATGTTGTGTCATTTGATAAATGGTCTCAGTGACCTATGGCGCCCAATGTAGCTAAGCCGCCCCGAACTCCTGCAAAAGTTTGACCCTTAGGCAACCCCACATCACAGCTAACTTTTTCGCCGCCTGTATGCATGTTTTTCGCCACCTAAGCGATTAAATCGCTTAAGCGGCAAAAAAAATACGCATGCAGGCGGCGAAAAAGTTAGACTGGGATTCTTACTTCCCGTCCACTGCATCTCTGCGAAGGGCTTTACTTTACTCTTAATTTAATTACTATCAATTTGTACACATCTAGATCCACACCACAGCCTGACTGTCTCCCTAAAGTTACAACACTACTTCCTACAACCTTTAGGAAGCACACACACGTAGATGTACGTAAAAATGTGTACAAGGGAAAGTAGCTCATGAATGAAGGCAGCATCACACAGATGAAGGCAGCACACAGATGAAGGCAGGACACAGATGAAGGCAGCACACAGATGAAGGCAGCACACAGATGAAGGCAGCACACAGATGAAGGCAGCACACAGATGAAGGCAGCACACAGATGAAGGCAGCATCACACAGATGAGAGCAGCACACAGATGAAGGCAGCAGGCCTTCACCCCAGCAGTACTCAGAAGGCGTAAACATGGCGAGGCGATGCCGTGGACTTCAATTTAAGTTGGCATCAAGTTTCACGGCTCATTGGGGGCTCTGTAATGAGCGATTAAAGGGTCATTGGGGCCCCCATGGGGCCGTGGGTCAGGGGGCGGGCCCCGTGATGGGGTGTGAAGTGGGGCCTTCATTATGGCCCGCTTGGGGACAAAAGCCTCATGTCCTCTAACGGGCCATTGCGTATTGGGCCAACCTGTGCTCTGTCGTGTGCTCGTTGTGCGTTAATTTCTGGTGAAAGAGCGTGTGTTGTGCGTTAATTTCTGGTGGAAGTGCATGTGTTGTGCATTAATTTCTGGTGGAAGAGCGTATTTTGCGTTAATTTCTGGTGAAAGAGCATGTGTTTTGCGTTAATTTCTGGTGGAAGAGCGTGTGTTGTGCATTAATTTCTGGTGGAAGAGCGTGTTTTGTGCATTAATTTCTGGTGGAAGAGCGTGTGTTGTGCGTTAATTTCTGGTGAAAGAGCGTGTGTTGTGCATTAATTTCTGGTGGAAGAGCGTGTGTTGTGCGTTAATTTCTGGTGGAAGTGCATGTGTTGTGCATTAATTTCTGGTGGAAGAGCGTGTGTTGTGCATTAATTTCTGGTGGAAGAGCGTGTGTTGTGCGTTAATTTCTGGTGAAAGAGCGTGTGTTGTGCATTAATTTCTGGTGGAAGAGCGTGTGTTGTGCGTTAATTTCGGCCTGGAAAGAGCTTGTTTTACAACCTGCAGAAGGTATATTTTAGCTTGCCTGCAACTTAAAATTTTCTGGATATTAGACGCACCTGATAACCATTTTGGAAAAACGTTTGTTTGGTAAGATGTTAGATTTCGAAAGTTTTTTTTTTTGAATGATGCTAGGTTTCGAAAGAGGTTTGTTTAGAAGAATGGTAGATTTCAAAATATGTTTCTTTAGAAGGATGCCAGATTTCGAAAGATGTTTGTTAAAGCTAGCGATGTTTGGATAACATATGCTTCAGAGGAGTGCATATATGTGGAATTTTATGGTTGCTCAAGTCCTTCCTTCATTCATCACATTCGTAAGCATAAGAACTCGTCGCTTTTTTTCTTTACGCGCTCAAATCTTCTTCAAAAGGTCCTTCGACTTTCTCTCATGGTTCATTTCACCCCTGCGCTGCTTCGTAAACATTTCTTAAAGGTTTCCTCTGGCTCAGAGGGACCACTTCATGTACCTTACTGTTTGTTGTGTTCACTTCGAATGTTTAATTTCCTTTTATTATTCTGTATGCATCATCTACACATAACACGCCATCTCCCGCATGTTCGTGTACTACACACTCCCTCGTCACAATTCATGCCGGTAACACCAACCCGTTCTTAATTGCAGCAAGAAGTCTTTTCCACAGCTCGGCACGACGAAACAAAAACAGCTCAGGTTGCGTGATCGCTGCAAAGAATTAGGCCCAATCACTATGGTTCTTTCGATGTAATTATAGATCGCACTGATTTGCGCAAAACGGAAATCGATACAGCGGTGCTTCCGCTTCAAATCGAGATTTACACAAAATATGAGCGAGGATCATTAGGTTCAAATGAACAGGGCTTAAGCCCCTTCAAACACAGAGTGAGGGTTCAGGGTTTAAACCCAGGAGAATGCCATTCCAATATGCTGAGGTTTTTGTCCTGGTTTAGACCACAGTTCATTTTTAGACCAGTTAAGATTCTAGCAAGTCCAGCTTCATTGCTGCATCATTGTTCTTTGGTGCTTTTTGCGTAATTTTTAGATGACTCAATGACCAACGAACATGTCAATAACATCTCATGACAGTGACGTCAAATAAAATAACTTCGTGGTTCTCCATTCGTTGCAGGACAAAACAAACCCGCGGCCTGAACTAACTTCTTAACACCTTCTTGCTTTCCTTTCTCCCGACTCAAGGCAACGGCTCAAAAATTTCCGTCTCATAAAAAGTTCCATTTTTGAGCGTGCATTAAAATAGTTCAGCGTAATTACGCAGAAGCCTCGGCCCGGACAACCTCTCAGGGAAACCTCGGCCAAATGCCTGGAGCTCCCGTGGAATTTGCAAGTAATATAAAGTTCCGGACACCGCGGCAACGAAAGCTCGGCTTCGGGCCTGTCCTGCTTGTGTCGTGTGTGGACCACGGCGGAGGAAACCAGGTAGAGTCATTTAAACGGGGAAAAATACACCTTTTCTTGTTCGGCTAGCCAATAGAAAGGCTTTATTTCAAACAAACTTTGTGACGTTACCACTGCAACATGTAGTTTGTCCAATAGCGGTGCCAGATTTGGAGCTCGCAGCATAGCCAGATGCAATATGCGCGCTGCTACTGGTTTGATGCCGTGACGTCAGCATTGCCACACGGTCGAGGAAAAAAGACTGGTTTGACGCTACCTTGTTTCTTCAACCGGGTGTGTGGGGACTCTTCAATTCTAACCCGCGTTAACTCCATAACGTCCTACAGGAGAATACGGTCCCCTTTCAAAAATGACTTTGTTATATTGTATTTCTGGTTATATTTCTTCTTCAATCTCTTCTTTGTAGTTCACTGCGAAGTGGCAGTTCTTCCTCACTTTGATGTCGGTGACGACCTGATGCCAGTGCCAGTCGAATGATGGCGGTTGTGATAACGGTAATATGAATACAAAAATGTTAAAGAGTTAAAATGAATTATGGGTTAAACTAGGGTAGCAAGTATGAACCGAGTGACCCATTCTCAAATGCTACCCAATTTTTCTGCAATCATGTACTAATCACTCACAGACATCAAAGTAGAATTTGTGTTGAGTATTGAGTATCAAAATAGAATTAATGTTGAGTATTGTGAGTGTTGTAGATGATAATTAATAAATTGTTCTCATTCTACATTGGAGAGATGTCCTCCGCAGCGTCTAAGTTTGGCATGAAAGCTCATGTGGAATATTGTGAAAGACTCACGCGAAAAATCGCACAAAGACGGACATCGCTGCAATCATTCGTACACCGTGAGAGAATATAGCATGTTAGCAGCCAAACAAGACACAAATTTTAGTTAAGAACGAACTATCCATTAGAGATTCAACTACCTGAGCAATATCTTATTCAATTATTTATAATAATAATCATCGAAATAAGAGTCTAGTTATGACCATCTTCTGAAAAAACATTGTAGCAATACTTTTAAAAAATCATTTATTCAAATCATTTACTTATTAATTTGTTGAAAAATCATTTATTATCATTTATTAAAACAGCAGGAAGTACCCACGAATTAATAATTAGTCAGTGTGTTTTTGCTCTGTCTATTTTGATAGGCAGATTACTCGTTGCATTAAGTTAATTTAGAACTTAGAGTTTACTTTGCTTTAGAAGCAAATATCAAATTACGGGTATTGCGAATAGATAAAATATTTTTAAGCATGTACAAAAGCCTCGTTTGCCCTGAGAAGGTGTGCAGAACTCTTAGGATTGGATGAAACTTTAAACTTTGTGAAAATATGCCTGAAAATCTGCAAAAAATCTTTCATGAATAAGATAGCGAAACACTTGCAAAAATCAAAAACAAACGCCATCAGAGACCAGAACTGCGATGAGCTACATAGGAACACAACAAAGAACAAAATTTGAACAGAACAGCATCATAACACCAATAGAGAACGATAACGTGAATACAAACAGTTGAATAAGAGACAGAACAAAACTCAAACAGTACAACATCAGAACACCATTGGAGAACAGAACTGTGCTGAACAACAGTGAAACACGATGAAGAACAAAATTCGAACAGAACAATATCAATACACCAATAGAGAACAGGATTGTGTAAAACAACATGGGAATACGATAAAGAACAAAATTTGAACAGAACAACAACAGAACACCTGTAGAAAACAGTATTGTATAAAAAATCAGTCGAATACGAGGTAGAACAAAATTCGTAAAGAACGTCACAACACCAATAGAGAACAGGACAGTGTATAAACATAGTGAAGCACGATAAAGAACAAAATTGGAACAGAACATCAGAACACCAGGAGAAAGCAGTGTTGTTCGTAAAAACAGTGGAGCATGACAAAGAACAAAATTGGAACAGAACAACATCAGAACACCAGTGGAAAACAGTGTTGTTTATAAAAACAGTGGAACTCGATTAAAACAAAATTGGAACTGAAGAAAGCCAGACGACACAGCAAAGACGAGCTCTGCAGTGTAGCGGGAGACTGCCTGCTGAACAGATGCAGCATCCCTCACCGGGTCGAGTTCTTTTGTCTCTGGAATAGCAACACTTCGAGGGAATGGCCGAAGCGAGGGAAGATTGTCCCTCGTCTGTTAGTTGGACTTCTTTGTTGAGGGCAAGAAGTCCGGGTCTTCATTGTTGCGGCATTTAATGGGACTGCGCGTTTTGGGAGAGACGTGCAACTTTGGATTTGAATTTTAAAAAGACTGCCTGCCTCACAAAGACAGTCCTTGCTTGATGGCCCACGTAGGTTTGAAATATATAGGCAAGACGGTTGTGTTGCTTTGCAAAATGGCGTTATTATGCTATGAAACAAGAGTTAATATTACATCTTATTCTAACTCTAACAATGCCGATCATTTTCACAGGCAAACTTAGTATTTGAACTTCTCTCATATAGAGAAAAAGAGATTATGCATATAATAATGACAAAAGAATGCAGGGTTTTTAACCCATCAGGTGCACTTGAAGTGAACTGTGGTATATGGATTAATTTACCGCAGATGCGCTCATTTTGAGCTGTAGTTAAGGAATGAAAAATGAATGGAGATGATTGATGTACAATGAGGGCAGTGAGGGCAGTGAGGGCAGTGAGGGCGGTGAGGGCAGTGAGGGCAGTGAGGGCAGTGAGGGC
>JACJUY010001700.1:0-12657 GCA_014220935.1 Platorchestia sp. MABIK | reverse complement strand
AGTGAGGGCAGTGAGGGCAGTGAGGGCAGTGAGGGCAGTGAGGGCAGTGAGGGCAGTGAAGGCAGTGAAGGCAGTGAGGGCAGTGAGGGCCGTGAGGGCAGTAAAGGCAGTAAAGGCACCAAAGAAACAAACAAAAGTCGCCCTGCACGGCCGTCCGTCCGACAATTTCCGCCCGCCTTTTAATTTCCGCAGCCTAAAAATCCGAGTTTTAGCCGCGTCTTTTCTCTGAAACTCAGCACTCTGTCCTGGAGTCTTTCTTTCTAGTTTTACCATCAGTATCTAGTTTACCATCAGTATTTAGTTTTTACCATCAATATCTAGTTTTACCATCAATTTCTAGTTTTACCATCAATATCTAGTTTTACCATCAATTTCTAGCTTTTCCATCAATGTTTAATTTTACCATCAATATCTATTTTTTCATCAATTTCTAGTTTTACCAACAATACCTAATATTACCATCAATATCTAGTTTTACCATCAATTTCTAGTTTTACCATCAATTTCTAGTTTTACCATCAAAATCTAGTTTTACCATCAATTTCTAGTTTTACCATCAATTTCTAGTTGTACCATCAATATCTAGTTTTACCATCAATATCTAGTTTTACCATCAATATCTAGTTTTACCATCAATACACAGTTTTACCATCAATATTCGGTTCTATCATCAATGTATTGTTTTACCGTCAATTTCCATTTTCCCCATCAAAATATATTGATATTAATGTATCTAATAATAGCAGGAATTTTGTCGCTATTTCTCTCAACCAAGTCTTTGACTACACTTCCAGCAGCACTGCCGCGTAAGAATTAACGAGTTTTGAGCCTGCGCTAAATAAAGACTGTTCTCAAGCCCCGTATTTGAATACCAAAAAGTACTGTAAGGCAAAATTGTACAATGAAAAACTGTAATTTCACGGTTCACTGTAAAACGTTTACATGAATTGAAGGTTCGTTACTGGTCTCCAGCCACGATCAACATTAATGATCTTCTAGTACAATAAGTACACCACACACCAAGTCGAACTTCTTTCTTTTGGTTTTCATAGTTTTTCGGCCGCCCAAATATTACCTCCGCATAGGGAGGCTAAAACCATGCCTCGGAGGGGTAGGGGTGGTGGGGAGAGCGTGCAGTTAGACATGGCAGCCTTGTCAGACATGGTTACCACGTCAGACAAGGTGATGGTAATGTCAGACAGACATGGTAAATTATCAGACTGTCCTACGGAGCTCTTGAATTAATTACGTATCATGAATACGTGCCTAAGTAATTCATGAAGTGCACAGCCGCACGACTCAACACATTGCGCACCTCCACACACCACAACACACATTCACACTCACGTCACCAAACTACACACCGAACCACAACACACCACACGCACTGCACACACAACTACACACCCCAACACAGTGCAACTTGTGGAGTATGTGTGTAGTGAAACTATTGCTTTAAATACACATTTTATTACTGAAATTTAACTAATAGTGGACTAAGAGAATGCAGTGATAATCAAAATTAAAATTTTTAGCTTTTAACGCATGCGCAAAATTAAAATTGGTTGGTTTCTCACTGTATGTTTTCTCTCAATTAGATATGTAAGATTTCTATGTACGCAAAACCACGGAAATAAGATTAAAACAGCGACATTTATCTACTCACTTACATGGCTAGCCAATTAAAACTAAAATTTTTTTTCACATCTTAAGAGGCCAAGGAAAATTTTGTAATTAATTTATTTTCTCAATTCAAAATGCAGCAGCTATGTCGTGTGTGACTAACAAACTCTTTTTAAAAAGCTCTTGTCATTGTACAGGGTAGCCCAGAAGTAACTGACCCTTTTAATTTGTTAATAAAAAGAAAACTATGAACGCTAGAAAGTTAAAACTTGTTTCTTTGTAAGACTAACATTTTCATAGTTTATTATAAGGTATCCTATATACTCAGCTGGCATTTGAGCTGAAGAAATTTTACTTCATTTCATAACCTCAAAATTTCACAATGGTTCGCTACAGCAGAGAAGAAAGAATCAGAATTCTGCAATCCTACATTAAGACGACGTCAATGACAGAAGTGCAACGTGACTACAGAATTCATTTTCGGACAAAGATCAGTCCTTCTAAAAACACAATTACACAAGAAGAAAAACACAAGAAGAGAATAACATTGTTTAGAGATTGCTTTCCAGATCATTTAATTTCACGATTTGGAAACATCCAGTGGCCCCCTCGTTCTCCAGATTTGACCCCATGCGACTTCTTCTTGTGGGGCTACCTCAAGTCACGAGTTTATGGAACAAATCCAACAAATTTACAAGAACTTACGAACAACATTTCTTCTGAAATAGCTCAACTTTCGTCAGATACACTAAGAAGCGTTATGGAAACAACAAGGAAAAGAGCCCTAATTTGTCAAAACAACCGTGGCGGCCATTTAAAGGATATTATTTTCAAAACATAGTGTTAATAAACTATGAAATTGTTATTCTTTCTAATAAAACAAGTTTCAACTTTCTAACGTTCATAGTTTTCTTTTTATTAGCAAGTTAAAAAGGTCAGTTCCTTCTGGGCCGCCCTGTACTACAAAAAATGTGTTTTTCTGATACGCATCAAAATTTTGCGTTAACGCATTCAAGTGCGTGAAGAATAGCTTGAATTTACACGTTTTCTGGCGAAGATAAAAAAAATCGTTGTAAAATTTGACGGTAGTCCATAGTGATACCAAAAATCCACGCCCAAAAAGAGACTTCTTTTTCTGCTCGGCAAATAAATGGTAGAATTTTAATGCATTTCATATGCACGAGGGAAGGCCAATTCAAACGCACCTTTTATGGTTAAAATGCCGCAGCTGTAGAATAAAATGTAGCTAAAGCGCCACCATTTCAACAAAAGTCAGACTCACTTTCCCATTTTTGTGTCGGATGCCAAAAATGAAACGAGAAAACAGGCTCGGCGGCAGTGCCCGGGGAAGTGCCAAAAATTGTGCTAGAATCGGGACGTCACCAAGTTTCGCACGATGTTCTGAGTCTAACCTATTTTTAACTGACCTCAAAATTAAGAGTACTTCCTCTCAAATGCTCTTAACATGAATAAAGTAATGGATTTTTTTTACCTGTTATTTAGCTCTCTTGATTTGAGCATATCAGGCCATAACTGAGAAAGAAAGGGCATCGTAGCACGTCACGATATCAGGCATGTCACGATATCTAACATGTTCCAATAAATGGCAAATCACGATATTTGGCTGACGAGGGCGCGGAAATCATTTCGTTGGCCGCCGCTGTCCGCCGGTCAAAGTTTGGCCGGACATGAGAGGGCCATTACTTCCGGACTGACCCTCTCATGCCCCTCATGCCCCTCTCATGCCCCTCATGCCCCTCTCATGCCCCTCATGCCCCTCTCATGCCCCTTTCAAATCACTTTCATGCCCCTCTCATACCCCTCTCACGCCCCTCTCATACCCCTCTCATACTATTCTTATGCCCCTCTCATGCTCCTCATGCTCCTCTCATACCCCTCTCATACCACTCTTATGCTCCTCTCATGCCCCTCATGCCCTCTCATACCCCTCTCAAACTACTCTTATGCTCCTTTGATGCCCCTCATGCTCTCTCATACCACTCTTATGCCCCTCGCATGCCCCTCTCATGCCATTCTGATGCCTCTCTCCTTCCACTCTCATGCCCTCTCATGTCACTCTGATGCACCTCTCATGCCACTTTCATGCTCTCTCATGTCACTCTGATGCACCTCTCATGCCACTCTCATGCCACTCTCATGCCCCTCTCATGCCCCTCTCATGCCACTCTCATATCCTACTAGTACCACCTTCAGTTTTCATCACTGTAGAGTGTTTCTATTTCATTGTTATTGTTGTCAGAGAGTTACAGTTGAGCAGAGATTGTTGCAGTAACTGTATATTGCAGCTGTAAGTTATTCCATACAGCTGCAAGAGCTGTGTTGTTATTGCTGTTATTCCATATTGCTGTCGTGCAGTGAACTGCAGTTGTGTCATTTCACCGCTGCAGAATTAGCAGAATTGCTGCATTTTACAGCTGTAGGATCTACGGATTTGTCATAGAATGTTACTGCTGTATTCAGGGAGGATGCATCGCACATTGCTAGCTACAAAACGAGAACATTCTTCGACATCCTGCAGCTGTACAACATTTACAGTTGCTACGTCTTACAATTGCGCAACAGGAAGATCTACTACACCCTGCGGCTGTAAAACCAAAATATCTACCATATACACATATTTTGCAGCTGTACAACAAAAAGATCTACTATATACAAACCTTTTGCAGCTGTACAACAAAAAGATCTACTATATATATACACATTTTCCAGCTGTACAACAAAAATATCTACTATATACACACATTTTGCAGATGTACAACAAAAAGATCTACTATATATATACACATTTTGCAGCTGTACGACAAAATATCTGCAACATCCAGCAGCTGTAAGCAGCAACAAGTCATACAGCTGCACGATAACGTACGAGATTCACGCGAGAACTTATGAGCTGCAAGCATATTTATTGGCCGCAGCTCCGGTAATCTCTCAGACGCATGACGCAGGCGAGTGGCGCAGCATGACGCATTACGCTGGCGTGTGGCGCAGCACGACGCATTACGTAGGCGTCTGACGCAGCACGACGCATTACGCAGGCGTCTGCCTCAGCATGACGCATGACGCAGGCGTGTGGCACAGAATGACGCATGGGTTCTCTAATGGCGCTTATATCTCGCGTATATATCTTGCGTACATTTCCCCCATATATCCTTAGCATTTCCCCCGCATTTCCCCCAACAGATAAGAAGCGTCGGACCTTCGCGGCAATGCTCGACGATGAAGACGCTTCAAACAGCTGTCTGTCAGATGGCGCTTGGATTCTCCGGGCCATCTGTGCTCTGAATCTCAGATGGTTGATTTTGTCAGACATGATTTAAGGATTTCTGATTTAATGATAGCTTTTGATTTCTCTATTAATCTTATGAGGGCGCAAGGCCCGTTGAAAATGTGTGATAATGTTCGACATGACACACGTTCTTATCTCCCAGCATACACGTGATATTCCGACTCTGAATCTGCTGGGTTAATGTGGCGAAAATAATTATGGAGTTGATGAAGCTTGTCTCACAGATACGCTCATCACACACTACAGGCTGGTGGGTGTGACACACAGACGGCCGGACTGACAGACGGACAGACGGACGGACGCAGCTCCCAGTATAGTATAAATTAAATGTTGACTTGTAGAGTAGTGTTACTCTGAATTTACTCTGCTCCCTGCTCAAGGTTTATTGCCTTGTAATTTTCGTACAACGAGCGTGGTGTGCTTTTTTGAGACTTTCCTAAAAATTCTGAGGTAATTTGTTGTGAATTTGATTTTTTTGAAAAGTAGATGTGCAGATGTGACTTCTGAGCACGTTAATCAAGAATTCTTATTTCACGTACCACATCTAATCAGGCATTATCGAGCTCTCTGAATTCACAAGGTGAACCACGGAACATTTCACCGTCACCACTCACCACCACCTACAGTACCACCCACCACTTGTCATCACCACGCACCACCACCACCCCTACCATCCACTACCATCACCACCACCCTACCACCCACCACCACCACCACCCCTACCATCAAACACCCCTACCACCAACCACCTGTCACCACCACCACCCCTACCACCCCCCGACCACCCACCACCACCACCACCACCATCACTGTGTCGTCTGTCAAGCAGGATCCAAACTTCAGCGGAGGTCTCGCAAAGGTCGCAAAATATGCCACAACTCTACGGAGTTTGCACGAAACACTTCACCTTAAAAAGTAGGCTTCAACTCCTAGAGACTTGGCGGGCTACTAAAATGTTTTTCCAAGGAACAAGAAACATTGGCGTCCTGAAATGAAAGTGCGAATTCCTGTGCCGCACAGTTCGTAACTTCAACTCTTTCGCCGATGGATGTAAGATTCCGTCTCGTAACTTTGCCTAATTTGTTTCATGAGGATGCAAATGTTCTGCATGTTGTTTGATGATTTGCTTGTATTTACAGTGGGAACACCTCGCAAGCGAAATTGGTGCCCTAATTTATTTATGAAAGATCGCATCTCGCGTAACTTCATCAAATGAGCTTGTCTGCAGACGAGACTAGTAACTCGAACATCTGTTAAATCATAATATAATATTTTGATGCGGGAATTTCAATCTAATATTTTGATGCTGGAATTTCAATCTAATATTTTGACGCTGGAATTTCAATCTAATATTTTCATGCTGGAATTTCAATCTAATATTTTGATGCTGAAGCTGCATTAATTCGTTTGGAATGACTCAGCACTAAAATTATGTGTTAGGAAATGTATAAAGAGTTAATCAAATGTTGTAATTTTTCTCGCCCATTTAATTTTAGTGAATGGAATGAAATTGCGAATGACTTGTACAGGGAGAGCCAGAAGTGATCCGATTTATTTGCTCGCTGAGTAAATAGAATACCTAAATTTACCATAAAATTGTTCTTCTTTCAAATCAAACAAGAGTTTCAACCTCAGTTTTCCATTTATTAGCAAATTAAAAGGGTCATTGCCTTCTGGCCCACCTTGCACATAACTTATTTACATTATGTCTCATCCCCCTATGCCGAAACATTGTTTTCATAACATTCATTTTAAAGAAATTTTTCTTAGGATATCGTAATCGAACATCCCCTCATGCATAACGCACTACCGTGTTGGAGTTATTACTGTAAATTGCAAGAAGACCAAGAATTCTGGTGTAATGTGAAGCAAAACTCCCTCGAACAAGCCATTAAAATACTCCAGTCTATTTTTCTTCATTACACCATATTTTCACCCCAAAAAGCCGCGTTTCCAGTTGCCTGTGCCGAGAGGAGCGCTAACGAGGATTTTTCTTCTAATTTGGAGACGTGTTTTTTAAGAGACGCCTGTTCATTTCCGCTCCATTTTGAGGAGGTCCTTCTGGCCGGAACATTAGTGTTGCAAGGGGCAAACTTCGCAAATCTTTGCAGCGCCGCCAGGGGGCGACAAAAGGCGTGCGTGTTTGTTCATTAGAGAGGCAAACACTCGCCAGCGACGCGCTCTGTGGTCTGCCTCCGGACCCTCGGGCACGCTTCTACGCAAGGTAAACTCAGGGACACTGATATCGTTTTCTTTTTTTTGATTTAGAGATACTGGTACTAAGAGATACTGATATCGTGTTTTTTAAGCACCCAGAGAAACTGATTTAGTTTTCTTTTTACTCAAATAGAAATACTGGCACTAAGAGATACTGAAATCGTTTTTTTAAACACCAGAAGTAACTGATATCCTTTATTAAACACCAAGCAAGAGAGACTTAAATGTTTTTTTAAACACGAAGCAAGAGATACTGATTTAGTTTTTTGTGATCATCAAGCAAGAGATACTGACAAATAAAGTTTTCATTTTTGTAAAAACCAAAAGATACTGATTTGATTCATTTTTTTGTAAACCTCAGGACGGACTGATTCAGTTTTCTTTTTTTTGAAGACCAAATGATTCTGAAATAGTTTTTTTAAAGGGAGATCAAACTATTAGGACTTTCATGACGCATATTGACGTTCAAATTGACGTCCTGGTGCATTAAGAGTATAGAAGTGCATGCGCAGGTCATCGTGGGACATCTATTAATACTTTGTTGATTTCTTAGATCATCATCTTTGGTTATTTGATTTGCAGTTACTTCAAAAAGCCGCAGCATTGCAGAAAACTAAAATTTTGTTTAAATCAGTGTCAAAAAATTGACGATAATGAAACAATACTGCAAAAATATGTCTTCACGACTGATATATTGGGACTCTTCTTGTCACATATCAGGAAGGAATGTTTTCATCAATGAATCTGGAGTCTCAGCCCTAACACCATTTCCGCAAACTTTGCAGCGTACAAAACCGGTTCTTCATCTCCTCAACGACGATGTTTTGATACTTCATGTTTACCGCTTCATGTCACGTCTTAAAGCGTCAAATACTGCGATATTGAATTAATTTTGACACCGCTCAGTTCACCATCAGTGTTTTATGAGCTGAAAAAATGGTGGGGTAAGCCTCACATTTCCATAGAAGTAGGTATCCACGATACCTGCCATCTCCATTACGCGCCCAATTTTTTCGAGGTATCCAAATTTGGCGCGTGTTTGCCGTGGAGTTTTTTGCAATTAGAGCCTCGAGTGCTGATGCGGACGGAGGGGGACCAGCTGCTTTTGCTTTTAGCGAGAGTTTCTTAGGAGTTTAGTGCCTTCTTCCTCCGCTCGTCGTGTCTCCTATTAATGAATTCATGAATAATCCTTAAGTTTTTGTGCAGGTCACACGTTTACGGTCGAGTCAAAGAAGTAATTGATAATTTTGGAAGAATTACTGAGAAGTTGGCCACTTTTGCTACGTATTAAATTATTTCTTTGAGTTTAAGTGCATCATTTATGTTATATTTTCACAAGGCGGCACCTCAACGCACACAAATAAATGGAAGCTTCAATTTATTTTTTTTTAACTTTTAATAGCTTGATTCGAATGATAACAAGTTGTCTAATTTGATTGAATTTTGATGGATAGTTCGCATTTCCTTTTGAATATATTAACGTTAAATTTAAGTTTGGCTGGAAGGATCCTGTTAAAAATCAGTAACAGGAAAATAGAAGATACTTTTAGGTCTTCATTCATAATTTATGAGCTCAACATTAGCACCGGCCAAAACATACATTCCATCAGACAGACAATTCAGTATTTTATCGTTCGTTAATTTATTACTCTTCATCTGTAAATAATGAATTTCAAAGTACAAATGGAGTTGTAATTAAATAAAATAACACTGAACTAACATTAAGAAAAATAAGCAAGATTTTATTTCAGGTTCAAACTAGTCTACGAGTTCGAAATTTCTGTTAAGTTCCAGAAAAAAATCCTCAGATCCCGAGCATGACAGGACAGAACTGAGCGTAGATCTATGAAAGTCTCGCAGCCACGGCAAAGGAAACAAGGTAGAGTCATTTCTATGGGGGAAAATACACCTCTTGTTCGGTTAGCCAATAGAACGGCTTCATTTCAAACTGACTTTGTGACGTCACCATTGCGACATGTCGTTTGGCCAATAGCGATGCCAGATTTGGGGCTAGCAGTGTTGCCAGATGCAATATGAGCGCTGCTATTGGTCCGTTGACATGACGTCAGCATTGCCATACGGTCGACAAAAAATATACTGGTTTGACCTTACTTTGTTTCTTGTATCGTGCTCATAGCCTCACCCTTTCTTCCTCCCCATCTTCCCACTCGTCTCCCCATCTCCCCAACAAGGAGGGGGAAGTTCACAGTTACTGAGGCTCGGAGGTCACCCCAAACTTCAAAGTGAATCAAACATTTTCATCTCTTTTGCTTCACAGATCCTTCCCCAACTACGGCACAAGGAGATGGAGAAAAGAAAAAGGGGATGGAAATGAGACGGAGAAATGGAGAACGGCGTCAGTGAAAAATGCGTTTCGAAATGTCTTTTCATTTTCTTAATCCAAATGATATTGTCTCAGACAATGTAAGTTTACTTTCACTTTACTCTCACCTTGTGACAGCAAACCTGAAGGAACATTGCATTAAATCGTATTTTCCACTTATTTATGGTGGACATCAACTTGGTATCCAACTCACGTCATCATTTAACGCACGAAAACATAAATTAACACCCGAAGACCTTCAATCTTCCTCCCCAGATGAGTGATTTGCGGCAGCCTGAGGAGCCCCATTGCTTGAGGATGGCCGACTCCCGGGGGGATTGAGGAATCAATATAAAATTTTCCCTTAATTTATTCATTAAGTCCCGAGCTGAAATATTCAGCTGTCGGCTTTCAAGTCAGCGCTGCAGGCACGGGACCGCTAACTCGCAGACCCCAGGGACCGTGGGGAGAACTGGGGAGGTAGAGGGGTGAGGGTGAGGGAATATTGGGGGAAGAGAGGGGAGTAAGAGGGGATGGGAATGGGAAAACGAGGGTACATCAGGGAGCTATCACGAAATGCTAACAACAAAATTAGCGGAGGAAACCAAGTCAAGTTAAATGGGAGTTAAGAGGTGAAGGAAATTTGTATTCAGTTAGAAAATTTCTAGCGTGACGATTGAGCCTTAAATTTTAAGACGCTAAATTGTTTCCTGCTTTATTGCACTATCGTTGGTTTAGATGCTTTTACTTTATATACTAAAAACCCACAAACTTCAAAGGCTGGAGACGTTCAAGTTTTTCTTCTTACATTAGCGAATGCTAAAATTCCTAAATAAAGAATATGTTTCTACGTATATACTCCAATTCAATCTATATTGTTCATATGTGTATAAATGTGGGAACGTATGTACAGTATATATATATATATATTTGTATATATACCGTGTATATACATATTGTGTATATATAAATAACACAATGTATCAATACGTACACTATTTTAATGCCAGCAGTTAAGGCTCTTCTAACAGTACATTGCGACATTAGGATTGAAACATTAAGGTATTTATCTATTCAAATTATTATTTTGAAAAAATTAAAACTTCAACCCATTTCAACTTATGATACGCTTCCCGCGAAACGGTTTCAATGTCCTTAATTGATTTTCGAGATATAAAACGACGGGAAAAATTAGATGAAAATGGAAAAGACTTCTAGACACACGCATGTTCATGACCATTTTATGAGGTTCATGTTATTCAATTCCAGTAATGAAAGTTTTCATCAATCAATTAAATTTAAGCTTTGATTGGTTTGGTATCAATTTCACTAATTCATTTCACACTAATTCATCAGAAAACTGCGTAGTCAAATAGAAAAAAGCGACGTCATTGGGCAAGAAACTGCCCGGAAACTGCTTAAAAAACTACCAAAAACATTCGCCAAGAAACTGCCAAGAAAATTTAAGAAAATGCCAAGAAAATTTAGGAAAATGCCAAGAAACTGCTAGGAGACTGCCAAGAAACCTGCGTACTGACATAGAAAGCAGCAACATGAGTGCGCTGTGTCGGCTGTGAGGCAGAGACGGTTAGCTCGAGCATTTCTTGACCTACCCTGACTGACCCAGGCTGGCCCGGACCGTCTCTGAGGACCCACATTTGGCGTCAAATTGGCCCGGAGGCCCCAGACTTGAGTGCTGGCCCGATTTGGCCCGGAAAGTTAACGCGAGAGGCCGCCTAACTTTCATCTCTGGAGACCGGCCCCGGTCTGGGCCCACTTCTGACTCTTGTTGGGGGAGTGGCGTTGGGGGGTAATGTTGGGAGTTGCGTTGGAGGTGGTAATGTTGGGGAATAGTTTTGGGGAGAGGTGTTGGAGGGGCAGTGTTAGGGGTAACGTTGGGGGTGGCGTTTGGAGGGGGGCGTAGCTTCAAGATGGCGATATTTTACTCACTGAGCACTAGAGAGAGAGAGGTGAAATTGGAAGACAGGATTAAGAAGAACACAAAGAAACAGTGAAATAAACTGTGAAGAACTTATGTTATTTTCTGAACTTCTGAACTTCTGAACTTCTGAACTTATGAAATCATGAAATTCTGGTGAAATGAACTTATGTTATTTTCTAACCAGAATTTCTCTGCTACCGGACGTGTTACAAGCGGCTGTATTGTTTTTCAGCATTCAAAATTTGTGAACTACCGCGGATCTCTAACTTCCTTTAACTGCACAAGCACGAGACCTGCGCAAACTGACCAGCTCTCGCGTGGTTAAGAACACCAGAAAAAAGTCACGTTTCGACGCAGATTCTGCATTCGCTCGGGCGCAAAGTTTCCTACTTCATCTCGGAGTACGTTTGCGCTCATATTCCAGCAGTTGCTGGCAGCAATTTGACCGAATTTAGGCGCAAAATCTTCGGCTTTGATCTCAAAACTCGGTTTTCGTGAGGGAATTCTGCCCCTGCCTTGGATGACCTCCGGAGTCTCGGCTCTGCTTTATTAATAAAGGCCGCTCCTCGGGGTGAGGGAGTGAGAGGGGAGGGGGATGAGAGGGTGGGGCGGGGAGAGGGGCGAGGGGAGAGGGGAGGAAGGGGAGGATGAAGATGCAGAACCGAACGAAGAGGGTGGAGAGCAGAGCGGTTGAGAGGGTGGAATAGGTGTAGAAAAGGTAGAGAAGGTGCAGAAAAGACTAGGTGGTAAATACGGGGTCGAGTGGAAGAGATACAGAGAAGTAAAGGAGTTGGAGGTGGGTTGAAGGAAAGAAGTAAATGTAGAGGAAAAAAAAGGTTAAAAGAGTAAAAGAGGCAAAGGTAGAGGAAAAGGTGTCACAGCATTGTTGTGAGATTGAAAAATAAAAGAAGAAAAATGGTTGTAGAAAATGCGAGTGGAAGAGATACAGAAGGGCTAAGAGGGAACAGAGAAGTAGAAGGGTGGAAGGCATGGAGAAGCTAAGCATAAGAAAAACGTGAACGGCATGTAAACATAAAAGACCATAGAGATATAAACGAGGCTTATGGAGAGTAGAGAAGTAGAATGAAACAGCGCAGATGAAAAAGAAATTTCTTGAAAAGGGTGGAGAAGGGAAAGATTTAGCATTTTGGAGGTAGAGGCAGTCAAAATGGGACGTGTAGGGGACGTGTTGGGGACGTGTAGGGGACGTGTAGGGGACGTGTAGGGGACGTGTAGGGGACGTGT
>JACJUY010001699.1:101509-120790 GCA_014220935.1 Platorchestia sp. MABIK | reverse complement strand
AACGTCCCACAAGTCACAAGCACCACACCACCTGCCTCAAACGTCCCACAAGTCACAAGCACCACACCACCTGCCTCAAACGTCCCACAAGTCACAAGCACGCTAGACGGGAGCTTGCAAGCACCACGGAATCATTTCACCCCATTTTTGTCAATAATTCAAAATTTCGAAATGAAATAAAAGGAATGTCCGATATCTTATTAAACTATTAAATCAGGCATTCAGTTTCTTACAATATCCCAACACGTGCGTGCTTCTTTTGAGTTAATGCCAATGAATCAAAACGCTGGGAAAACCTATGAGCTTCTTTCAGATCAGCAAGCCCTTTCTGCAGTTGCGTTAGCTCATCAATGCTCTCCACTTTTGGCTATTGGATCTTATCACACTCGAGACCAGGACTACTTCTGAACTGTACAACTTGTGAACACTCTGAACTATTACCCCATATCACTGCCCCTGAAGACTCCTGAACGTGGCAACTATCCCGAAATCTGGCGACGCGTTGCCACGAAGTGAGGCACCTTGCCACACTGCAGTAATTAGCGGCCGTCATCGAGTTATTCGCACCATGAGATGGCCGGTGAGGTGAGGCGGTGAGGCCTGATGTTGATGTGGCGCCGCTTCTGCAACGCCTGCAGCAGTGATGCTCGAGGCAGCTCCTGCAACGCCTGCAGCAGTGATGCTTTCAGACTCCTTTAGCTTCTTCAGCTCGCTGCGTCGCAGCAGCGGCGCAGCAGCGGCACAACCGGGATGCAGCAGCGGTGCAGCAGCGACGCAGCAGCGGCGCAGCAGCGGCACAGCCGGGATGCAGCAGCAGCAGCGTAGCAGGGACGGCGCCTCACACAACAGCAGGACGTGGCGACACTCAGTGCCGAGGTAAGATTCCGCTTCTCATCTTTCTTTTTGTAATTCAGAGTAGACTTGACCATTTTCCTAGCCCAGACGTAATGTGAGGGCTGTGTGAGGGCTGTGTGAGGGCTGTGTGAGGGCTGTGTGAGGGCTGTGAGGAAGCTGTGAGAGGAGAATTGCCCTCACAACACATGCACTACACGACGTTTCCACACATTGTAGTGGTAGTTTCTGCAGGCTAGTTACATTCATCACTGTTTCATCAGAGAGGAGTTCACTTGATTGTCCCCTCTCACTACCGCGTGCAGCCCTCAAATTCTTATAACTACTGGTCGTTTCAACAGTTTCCTGATTCATGAATTTAGTCACATTTTCTTTCATCAACTGACTTTAAAAACACACATAATTTGGCTTTGGGCTTAAATTTGCTTCACCTTCTTCCAGCGTCAAATTACGCGACCCCAATAGCGTATTTCCAAGCAGAGTTTGTCAAATTAGTTTTCCACTTCGTATCCAGGATACTACCAGGAACGGCTCGAGTTCTGAAGTGATAAATATCAGGAAGCGTTCTGAGAAGGTGAAGTAATTTTAGAACAATAATAGCAGCTCCAGTCCGTCAGTTGAGTTAGACCGGACCGACGTGTCGCCTTATTATCGTGCGCTGCAGTATCCAAGATACCGCAACAGCACAAGGCTCTACATAAGCTCTGGCACCAATAGAATCCACCATCGTATTGCTGATTCACGAGAAACAGTTCAATAAAAGCAAGGAAAATTTTTTGGTAATGCTGTTGGGAAATTATTAGACGCTGTCAAGCGCAGGCTGAGATGAAGAAAGTACTTCTCGCAAGTTAGATTCGAGCGCTCACTGAAGTACCTTGTAGACTGGACGTGAGAAGAAATACCTTCAAAGCTCACTCATGTTGCGAATAAACTTATCCTTTGACCTACCACAGGAACTCAAGAATAATATAAAGAACATTCAGGTGACACCGAACCTCTAAGTTACCGACCGGCCATAGGAGCCATGGCAGCAGAGCCAGCCTGGCGACGGGCGCTAATGGGTGCAGCAAGGCTCCAAGACCAACACAGAAGGAGGTGCCAGCGACAGGAAGGACACCAGAAGGAATTACAGCGATGACTTCCGTAATGCTGATGTCCCAAGTAACCGATGTTGTCCCAACGCCGTGCGCGGCTGCGTTAGGCTGCAGCGGGGAGGCCCTTGCATCGATTAACAGCGAGGCAATTGGGCCCCGAAATGGCAGAAGCCTCGAGCCGAGCAAACAGCTCCTGCTCGTCCTTCGCTCGATAACGGCTGCTTCGAGGCTGAGCTCGAATTGCATTGTTGTGGCCAGAGAATTTCTGACGATCCCAAAGGTCTCTGCCAGTGTTCGTGCCGCAATTGCCAAAAATGTGTGGAGAAGAGGAAGCCTCCAAGCGGGCACAACGGCGATTTTGACGACGGTGGAAGGTGGACTTACGAGGAAAGAAAACAAGTTCCTGTAGAGAACGGCGGTAGGAGGGAGGTGTCAGGAGCGTTCTCCAGGGAGCAGCCACCCAGGAATGTGAGGTTTTGTGGTCCCTCTTCGTGCCCCAGAGTCGTCACCGACGGCCCTGGCCGGCGCACCCAAATGTCGTTGATGGACGTGGACTTACCACCCAGACCGAACAGAACTCCACAGGAAGCGTACCGAGGCTTACCTGAGGATGAGAAGTACATCCCCAGCCCCTAAGGCTACCAGCGGAACGACGAGTACTGCTGTCGAGACCAGTGCATTCCAGAGGAATATTTTGAGGACCGCCGTTAAATTGGAGCTCAGGGCACAGGCAGACGCCCGTACCCAGACGACAGGCAGCAGCTGAGGCAACTCGTGCGCGAGGATCTGGCTGAGATAGAGGCGCGCCTTCACCACCAGGGCCGCTTGCTGGAGGAGATGAAGGTCCACCAGGACGAAGTTCTGAGACGAGAAGTTATTGACGACGGCCGCCGACTGGAGCAGAGGGTCTACGGGAACCGGCCTGACGGGGGCCCAGACGGGCTAGGAGACAGGGACGGCTCAGCTGACTATAAAAAGCTTTTTGCCCTCAGGACTTCTGACTCGGCCGACCGAGACTTCGATGTGAAGGTGAGGGGCGGTCGCTTGCACCTCAGGGGATACTGACGCGCCACACTGACGCGCTACACTGACGCGCCACACTGACGTGCAAGACTGAAGCCCCACCCTGACGCTCTATTCACAGAAGATTACTGTTTGCGTGTAAGCAAACTCAGCCCCGGAGACAAGGGCTGGGTCCCATCAGGAGGAGCAGAAGGAATGTGTCCTTGAGGACAACACAACGACGAAGTGTTTATCACACGCACAGAACACAGGCAATGATGCAGCCTGTCGTAAATAGAGGGAAAAATACGGAAGCAGAACTCAAAATAATGATCAATGACGAGAAAAAACAGCAGAATCGCTGCTTGGTCCTCTTGGTCGAAGCTGGGAATATAAGTAAAAATTTCAGTACAATTTGAAAGATTACGATGAGAATTATCATAAATAATTACTTACACTGTGCCATTTAAGGTTGTTATTCTATAAAAGCATTCAACTAAACTGAAAGTCAAAATCTTTTAGCTCATGCCCTGCCATCACGATGACACCAGATGCATGCAGATTTTAATGAAATTAGGTAGGTTGTAGCGACTTAAAAATCTTCATTATAAATGCATGATTATTCTGTAGTTTCCTTATTCAGGCCAAAAATGCTTTTCGAGCACTGAACTTGGAAATAAATTGAGCAAATAAAATGTTGTGTGATATTATTCTCCTTGGCAGGAGGACTGGTTCTGAACTGCCGTGTCTACATCGTTTCATTACGGCATACTTGGAGTTTTAAGCAGAGAAGTGGGAACACTGGCTTCTAATTTTAATTATCTCATTCCATTTAAGAGTTTAAGTATATGTTTAGTGAAGCTGGAACAAATTTCTGCGAGTATTGCCATACTCATTGAAAAATCATGTGCGGAATGAGAACGAAGCTCAATTTGTCCTGTCGTTGAAATTAAGGAAGCCTACTCGAATGAAATGGCCTTCCATTTGGGAAGTCTCAAGCTATCTGTCTCTGAGTCAATTGCTTAGCTTCCCACTGTTGGTTTTACGGTGAAATTCTGCCCCAGCATCGGGAGGCGTCGCTGCGGGCTGTTAAACAGCAAATTATTCCACCATCGACCTAAACTGATTTTTTTAACTAATTTCTTGTACTGAACGCGTGTAGGCTGCCTCAGATCAGACCAAGTTGAAGGCATCTTATCAAACACATGAAGAAGAATTTAAAATTTTATTACATCGGATACCTTAATTGTAAATAAAGATACAAACACAATTGAAAAATTGCAGGGCCTTTGCTCAAATATTTGCGCAGCAGAGCTTTGTTGAACGCAAATTATTGAGTGAAGGTTGACAAGACAGACGCCTCTCCATAAGTTGCGTCCTGTCGCTCCTCCCTGAAATTTTATTACAAAATTTTTGAAGCGAGTAAGATTGCTTTAGTAAAGGACAACTAGAGAGATGACACCAAAGTTTACTTTTGGCGTTAATGATAGAAAAAAATAGTGATAAGTAAGGCTGGGGTGGCCTACCAAATGACAACTTGCACAAAATGACACCAGACAACTGCCCCAATAGGCGATTGGGAAATAGACAGCAACAAGAGAGCTACTCCAATTCACTGATTCCAACATCATGGAAGCCAAGTTTTGTCGCCCGAAATCCTGAGTTCGCAGTACAGTTTACCTTCCAGCATAATAATTAATCCAAATCTAAATATAATAAAAAAAAACGGTGGTTGCGTTGGTTCCGACATCAAGTCTGAACTTCTTCGGCGGCCCTCCATAAGCCTAATTTGACTTTCAGTAAATTCGAGCTCCAAATCACAGCCTGGGACGGCACATGGAAACATTTAAGAATGGAAAATACCCTGGCAGAAACTATATGTCTCAATGAAAACTATAGAAAATAATAATTGGAATCGATGTCAATAAAAATCATTTTGCTTTCAATTAATGTAATGATTCTATTACTTTTGACCATCGTGCAATTGATTTTTACTTATTTGAGGGTAAAATTTGATTAATAGAATCTATATTTAAAATTGCTCAAATTTTCTGAAAATTATTATTCAACATTATTCTTATGTGCTTAACGGTGCACGAAGCGAAGTAATTGCATGATGCAATTCGATGAAATACGTCAGAGTTAAAATAATAGCTGGTGCATCAATAATTTGATGGGCCCGACTTGGAAGATGTTTTGGCTGCATAGTTAGCTACGTAGCCTCGTTGCTATCTTCATCAACTGACTTCAAGACAGATTTATCACCAATGTTGCCACTCATTGCATTGGCTTCCTTCCAATATAATTCCATTTTAGCAACGCAAATAGGAGCTTGCTTTGGCAGCTAAACGGCTGCAAAAAAAAGAAGCAGTGAACCATCAATTTTTGCTGACTCCTTGAAATGCATCCTCAATCTTATTTTCCTGTATTTGCGTGAGCCGAAAAGAACAGGCGACGCAGCTAAGCCTTATCTACGGGACAATCAGGCGAAAGCTTCAGCACGAATGCCTATCGCCGGGCGCTTAGCTTTAGCTGGCCACGAGCGGCCCGGGATGGCTAGAACGTTGAATAAATTAGAGCATTTGGCCCCACCGCAGGAGAAAGTCATTCTGTCGTGCCGGCCTTCACTCCGTGCCACGTCAGTTGATTCGAACTTCAATCTTTTCTGGAGCGACGCTTCATTTTTGGGCGAGAAACTTTTGGGGTTGTGGTTGTGAAGTTGCATTGCTTTTCATTTACATTCATGAGAGAAATTTTGATGGCGTTTGAGTGTCCAAGCGGCCTTGGTGGGAGCAGAAATTTAATTCTCCGTCTGGAGAGGCAATGAACCGAGGCTTTCAGAAGGATGCAGCTAAACAAAAAGAACGCCAGGAATAAGTTCGGCTTGAAACGAAAGAGGCTTGGATGAAAGAGCCTTGGATGCTCGCCAAACTCGGACAATTACGTCACTCGCCGAGAGATTAAAGAAAGTTCTGAACCAGCAGGAGAGCAATCATTTTACAATGTACTTGTGAAGTTTGCAGCTCGAAGAGCTCTTCAGGTAAATTATTGTTATATTACACATTCTTTGGGAGTTCATAGAGCTTGAAAATGCAGCTTGGTGAGGATCACGATGGGGCATTCCTCTCCGAGGCTTAGCGCGATAATGTAAGGTACAGAACACTTCCCGGAGCAGCTTTGCTTCTTCTGAGGTGAGTTGATGTTTTCTTTTCCTAGGCGGAGTTGTTAGGCCTCAACATTTCATCAGGAACCTTTCCGAAGAAATCAGGAGAAAAATACTGCATTTCCATTCGTTTATAATTCTTCACTTCCTGAGAGACAGCAGGAAATATTCTTAAAGCTAAGGAAATGATGAAAAATGTTATTGAACAAAGACGATTTGAATAGCCTCGGCTTTGTTCATGTGTTTTTATCATCTAAAAATCTCATAACCTCGGCTTATGATGTTCATTGAATCTGTTTGTGTTGTGAGCGCTTCCAAGGCTTCCTTTCTCTAGTTCTGGCAGAGGGCGGATCTACTGCTGCCGATGTAATAAACTTACCCTCGCTGAAAATTTGAATTCAAAATGTTTTGAGATTTCACGGTTTCTTGGAACACAACACAATTTTTTGTTCATTTTACACACACTCACAATGAATTTCTGAAACTACAAATAAGCCGTTTTCGCACTACTGTGAGACTCAAAAAAGGAAAGGAAAGACTTTAAGCGAGGAACCGATTTTATTCAACTTCGGCCACCTCCTGATGTGCCGATATAAGGTTAAAATCTCACCAACATCCGGGGGCCCACATTTGGCAGCCCAACACAACTGAAAGAAGAGAATATACAGGCTGTAAGGCGTATCGTTACCAACGTATTTAAATAAGTTCATACGAGAAGAAATTTGAAGATATTCGATACTTCAACTGACATGTCAAATCCCTACTCAACACACCTACGAAGCGGGCTGGCTTGGCCTCGAGCCACTACGACGGTGAGTTTTATTAACAGCACAGCTCAGGCGACAGGATTAATCGAACAGGTACGGCGGACGACAACAGGGCTGGGTTAAAACGCGCAGTCTCGGGCAGACTCTTAAGTTATTCTAAAAGAAGAAAAGTTACATTAATTTACCGAATTCCACCTCTATTACCATTACCTACGGAAGTATTTCATATCGCTCAAGATATCACATTTAATTACTCAACAACGAGTTACACTGTTGCACCAACCTTGGAACTTCAATGGGCACATTTCAAGAAGCCCATATTAAAGGCCACTGGAGGAAAAATAGAAAGTATAAGTAAGAGACGACCTAGGACTTTTAAGTATTAAGGTAATATTAAGGTGTAAAGAAGATAACTTCTCATTAAGAGGTAAGTAGAATTTTTAAGTTCGGCGCTTTAGGCCAATGTTAAGGTTTTAAGAACTCCATAATAGGAGAGTAAGTATGTTCCCAAAGTAGGGCTTAAGCGTACTAGGCCTCTCGGTAAGAGTTATACAGGAGCTCAAACATGCAACGATAACCTAAATTAAAGTTGACGAAAATCAAACAGAGTGATCACTCAAAATAAAAAAGAACTAGCGCACACGTGCTGGTCAGCATGAATCTGAAGAATTTCATCCCTTCCTTCTTGAGTTGAATTCGCTAGTGTAAGTCGATGCTGTTCGGCATTAGTCTGAAGAATTTCATCCCATCTTTCTTGAGTTGAATTCTCTCGTGCCACTCAATGTTGTCCAGCGCTATGACGAAGAATTTCCTCGCTTCTTTCATGTGTTAAGCTCTCTTCAGCTACTCGGTGTTGCTCTGCATTATTCCGTAGAATTTCCAAACGCCGGTCAAGGGTCAATTTAGCTCTAGCTTCTCGTTGGCGAGCAGCATTGCTTCTTCTTGCCATTTCGCGTTGTTCGTCCGATCGTCTTCGGTGTCTTTCTTGTTGTCGAAGTTTTGCTGTTTCTCTCCTACGGTTGGGCACATTTCTATCTTTGGTGGCCTCTTTTGCGGGAATTTTATTCTGAAATGTCGTCGATTATCTCTTCAAAGCTTTCAAGAAAATCACCATTTCGAAAACAATAACTCAAGTTCCAAAATCTTGGGCCTTATACCCAGTGGTAGCCAGGTTACGGGTCGAACGAATTTAAAACATTTCTTTTTGCATTTTCACTTAAAAATATCAAAGCGACATGATGAATTTCAACAGAGAAAGCTCCATAGAAAATTTCTGTTCTAAAAATAAGCCGATTGTGTATTGTGGATACCATAATCAAGAGGAGGTCACACAGACGGAGGGACGGACGGACGGACGCTTCTACTTTTATAATAGTGATTACGAAGACTCGGTCATGAAGCTTATATGGTCTGCCCAGAAGCATAGCTTTCTACCGCTCCGCACCCCAAGCACGTTAATTTCCAAAGCTACTGTAATTTTTTTCTTCAAATGAAAATTTAAATAATATGTAATTTCTAACACGACAAAACAGAAAATGAAATGTTCATCTATGCAGACGATTGGTTTCCATCCATTTACTTATAGCCCAAATTATCATCAAATCGCACTTTCACTTTCAATGCAAAAAATAAATTTGAGAAGCCTCAGAGCGGCAGCATGGAATTCATGTTTGTATTATGGATCCGAGTTGTTAATATCCTGCTGCTAAAAATTTGAATGGAAACTTAATGACCATTAGGACCAGCATTCACTCTCATGGAAGAATATAAAGAGGTTATCTAAAGTTATACACATGGAGAGACCCATGCCCGCACCATCTGTCTGCTGTAAAGTTTTCTTCTATAATAAATGAGTCAAAAACCGACGAGTAACATTTTGAGTTGATCTCATGATAAACCAATTAGAGTGAATGTTTGATTGGAAATCGCTCACTCGAAGAGATTTGGAAGGTCTCGCGCTCAATTTTCAATATCAGAGGAGGCCATGGAATAGCGCTCAGCTTGAAAAACGTTCTGAATCGCTCGACAAATTTAGGACTGCTCTCGGCAGTAAAGTCATTACGAGTAAGAGGTGCCGAAATAAAGAAAAAGATTTAGCGAGTTTATAAGTTGCAGCATTGCTGGCCGCCAAAATCCAGATGAACTGGAAATGGGTAGAAAAATCAGGCTTATGAATATGTAATTCTTAGCGACATCTCTGGGCTGAAGCCTCAAGCATCGAAGGATTTGTAAGTCTCTCGATTCAAAGCTGTTATGTTGCAAAGCTCAGGAGAAAAAATTGTACTTATATCATCTGCTTTTAATAACTACCTTTAAATCAGTTCAGATATCGGAAGAAATTTATACGATCGTGCAATTCTCATGACATTTAGTGGGAGACAAACATGGAAACTAAAACATGGAGAAGTTTCCTCTCACCGTCTGCGTGGACGGCACGTTAGTAGAGCTCAAGAGACCTGACGCATTCATGCCCCATACCAATGAGAGGCCGTCACTCCGGAGCGAGCGTCATCAACATCCACACACATGCTGGAGCAGAATACGTTACCTTCTACTCTCCTGGATAAGATTCCAGGGTCGACCTGTCCCATCAGCTGCTTTGGACTCGCATAAAGTGGGATCATTGCCTCCCTGACTGCCGTACGCCGCCTCGCGAGGCTGGCTCCAAGCTCTAGAGTCGGAAATTCACGGCCCTAATCTTACTTTCTAGAACAAAAACTTGTATGCAAGACTAACGAAATATTCTAATCATGTTTGCACTGTCAGGAAATATTATTCGAGAACCAAGAAGTCGTTTTTCGCTTTATTTCGCCCAATTATGGAGAAAGATTCGAAAAAAAATTGTGAGTACGTGAAATGATAATTTCGAAATTCGCTCTGCTGCAAGCGAGGCCAAATAGAGAAGACTTGATCTACGGGGGCTGCCGGAAAAAATCCATTCTGCCAATTATGAAAATTGCTCTCAGAGCTCCACCTGTCCTCGCAGTATTTCCACAGCTCCAACATGGTCATGCATGAGCTTTAATTCGAGAATTGAGTGATTTGACTCGAAAGTTTTACGATTCTGCGAGCACGTCTCATTCTCTCTCGTAAAGCAGGCAGCGAAGTTGCAGAGGCCTTTAAGCTGGAAATAGTATTGCATCAAGACTCGTTGATCCGAGTGCGGCGGAGCAGCGGAGGCTGGCGTGTTATTCCGGCCATAGCTCGCACAGGAGAGCACGTACCTCAAGGCTGACGTCGCCTGCTTCCAATGCTCGCTTTTGTGGCCGTGGCAAGCTTGGGATATGTTTCAGGCTTGGGAGGGAAGGTGCTCAGTGGAGCAGCAATTCATTTTCTTCAACTGGAGAGTTAGGGCGTGGAATGATATACCTCATTAGGACGCACATATGAACACATCTCAATTCACTCATGAGATTATCGATGTACATTGCTTGCCCGAAGGGATTGATAAATTTTCCTGTTCTCATGCCTTTTCAATGAAAACTTAGAGAAAATTTATTCAAAATTATCACCCTCTATAATTTTAGCATGGGAAAATTTAGTGAAAGGGAATAAAAATGTACATAAGTCCCAACTTAGCCCTGTTACACCAGAGCCTTGTAAGCTTTCATCCACAAATTGTCTATATCTCACTCTTAAATTGTCACTTGAGACGGGGCATCGAACCAAGGATTTCTCAGCAAATTCTCCTGAAGCGCATTTTATGAAGCGTACAATTATAGGACCGTGATACACAGACCTCGAAAAATGTAAAAGTTGTGAAATAATTTACTGATGAGACATTTGACTTATCACCAAAATAATTCCAATATGGAAGAGATATTTTCTAATTATATTTCGCTTGAAGTAAAGCATCGAAAGATCTAATGAACCTTCCAAATGCCTGTGATGTTAAGAAATACTATGATTTTGCAAACCAACTCTACGGAATTTACTCCTAAGATTTAAGTATCTCTACAAGTGCCAAAATTCGGGATCCGTGCTTGTATGGCTGGTATTCAGTTGTAAATGTTAATCACAACCGTTGAAGCAAAATAAATAAAAAATTTAAACAGTTATTTACCCGGATTTAACGCTCATAAATTTCATTCATGTCAGAATGTTGCAAATGAAATTTGCTAGCAGCAAATTGCTCAGATGGCGACTCCCTGCATCAGCTGAGAGCAACGGACGTGCCAGCTGTTGAGGATCTTGCTGCTTGAACTCAACTTGGACTCGTAATAGAAAATTTCTAAATTTTCAAAGAATTTTGCCACCACTAACGTTATTCTCTAAAGCAGGGCTTCTCAGCCGGGGGTACATGTACCCCTAGCGGTACATTGAACACACTTCATGTGTTAAAATGTACAATATATATCTACATTCAACCTACAGTATATATAATGATCCAACATTAAGTGTATTTTTCTAGTTTCGTAAACCTTTAACTGTGCTGGGGTACATGAAGATACATCATTAAGCTAAGGAGGTGTACGACAACAGAAAGGTTGAGAAGACCTGATCTGCAGGCTAGTATTTGCCTTTTATAATTTATTGCATTAAATATAAAACTGATCATAATGCGCTGTTTGCTCTGTCATGCGGAAACTCATCGTCTCATGCAAGTTCTAGTAAATTAACTCATCATTCAATAAGGCTGCTGCAGTGTTATTAGACTTTAGCGAAAATATGTCAGAAATTGAAAGTATAGCTAACACTCATGGGAGACTTCATCGACTAACGTATAGATAAGTGAAAATTGTGTTAACTGTTGACAATTTTACCTTACACATCCTGCCAAAGCACACTAATTTCTTTCGTATATACTATTTAGGTGCATAGTTATTGAGTGCTTTGTTCCTTACCTCCTATCTTTTCTAACAGAAATAAACTCTTATAACTCTACGGAATTTAATTCCAAGATTTAAGTATCTCCACATGTACCAAAACTCGGCACCCGTGCTTGTATTGCTGATATTCAGTTGGAAGTTGAGTTTTTCATGCATTTCTTTTCGATCTCTTCTCATTAGTTTTCCATGCACTTCTTTTCGATCTCTTCTCATCAGTTTTCCGTGCATTTCTTTTCTATCTAATCTCATTAGTTTTCCAAACATTTCTTTTCGATCTCTTCTCATTAGCTATCCATGCATTTCTTATCCCAGTTTGCCTCCCTCATGCTGGGGAGAGAAATGCTGTAGCGGGGCCCCAAAATGAGCATCAAAAGACTGCAGCAGGACCAGAATTAAGGCCGGCAAATGAAGCCTCAATCTCGGCGATAATGGCAGGCGCAAATCAAGGGACGCGACTGCTCGCCGCGGTTGACTTGGCTCGTTCGACAGCCATAAGTCATGTCTCGCCGGCACCGCCTGTAATGGTCGAGTGACAAATGGGCTCGCTGGACAGGCGCTCAATGGACGGTAGAAAAGTGCTCGAAAGCTCCTACCCTGGCCCTAGTCTTGCTATGTGCTGTGCTGTGCTGTGCTGGTGTTAGTGCTCCTCGTGTGCTGGTATTCCTGGTGCTGGTGCTCCTGCTGCTGGTGCTGATGTTGGTGCTGCTGGTGCAGCTCAAGATATTCATCACGGCTACAACGCCAGGCTGCGGTGTCAAACAGTAAAAATTATCAAAAAACAATGGTCTGAATATAATTACAGTTGAAAACTTCCGAAGTACGGCAGAAACCGAAATAATGCTGGGTTTCACCATCTAACCAGTCCTTCCACGAGTAACAGAACTTTCCACTTTCAACCATTCAATATTGTTGTAGAAAATGAGTTCTAATGGTCGTATATGATTTTCGATAAGATGATTTGAACATATAAGTCCTCGTCCTCTATCAGCCCCGTCGAATTTTAGGCAATGAATTAATTTCCCTATATTGACAAAATCGTGAAATTTTTGGTTTGTCAAATATATTTCAAGTAAGCCTGAAGGAAAAAACGTATTTAGCGCTCTACATGGTAAGTAGAGTATTTTATTTATACTGTGAAGTCATGAAAACTATGTTTTAACGCAGTGTGAGACGTATTTGCTTTTTCTTACGAGAGACAATTTTTATTTTTCACTTCCAATAGTTTTTAACTATTGGATAATCTGAAGTGCGGTGCTGCGTAACACAACAGCGGAGCAACAACTGTATCAACTCAGCACCAGCTGAGTAATTACTTGCTGCTGCATTGGAGCCTCGACCATATAGTGTCGAGCACTACTTGGGCGGCGGAAAACATGCATGCAGGCGGCGAAAAAATTAGACTGTGTTAAGTGCCTCGACAGTCGCATCTCGTACTTGCATCTCTGCAGCTCCCGTCCTCTGATGTGTGGCGTAGCCACCAGCTCGTCGCATGCAGCTCAACTTATTCGTCTCAAGTCAGCCACAGCCAATAAATTCCAGTGCTGGAAAAATGTTTAAAAAGTAAATCTTGCCAGAGTAATACATTATTTCAAAAATTCTAGTAGGATAAAAATGTAAACTTGCCCGAGTAATACGTTCTTTGAAATCAAATACTTTCCACGTCACATTTGCAGTGGAATTATTCTTCTGATGCCGGGAATTTCGTCAGCCGTTGCTTTCAATTATGAGCTATCCATCACTATTGAGTAATCATTGTATTTTTATTCCTCAATTACAGACAACGAAGGCGATCTCGTCGCCCGCTGTTGGCTTTACAGCGAGCAGTTTTCAGGGCCGGCCGTCGCGGTGACGGTCGCTCGGAGAAAGTTGAAAACTGCAGCCACAGACGACGCTTCGTTTCCCGCTCTCGCAAATGAACGGAAATTGGCTGTTTAAAATTCAGAGAGGAATTACAGCAGAACAAAGGAGCGTAATTTTATGCATGCAGATTGGATTGGATTTATTGTCCACTCTAGGGCGGGATGACAATCCTTAACTTGATGTTTGCAGGAGAGTCTGACGATGACGCGAGCCATTCACTTGTCGCCGAATTTGCCGGAAAAAGCATGAAGCTTTAACTTGTCTGAACCATTGTCATGCCAGCATTGAAAGTTGTGTTTGACTTGGTCAGTCGCTGCAGAGCAGTGGTATTTTCGATTAATTGTGCTCTCCATCCAGACGACTTTAGACTAAAGCCGCGACGTACACAAGAAAAGTAGCCGTGGGATGAGATGCTATCCTCTAAATGAAACAGAGAGAAGGAATTAAGGAAATTAACAATTAAAGACATAGCCAGCACCAACACTAGAACTGGATTTTATCGCTTAAAAAATGACAAGCTTTCCGATCGAAGTTTTGCGATACTCTCATGAGTCCCGCCCTGTTGACTATAGTGTGGGAGCGCAGAGCGAAAGCAGTTCCAAATAAAACCTTTGAATTTAGTTTCTTTAATTAATGCAGAATTTTCGCGCGAACAATATACAAATAAATGTTCAAAAATAAAGAGTGTATTCAATTGCACAAATATTATTAATGAGTGCAAATACCATGCATGGCTGTTTTTTAAAATCAAATCTCAAAATGGAATTGACAATGGCGGGCTGGGCAGCCTGCCACATGACGGGCCGGGCAGCCTGCCACATGACGGGCCGGGCAGCCTGCCACATGACGGGCCACATGCCACAGGACGAGCCACATGCCACATGACGCTAATCAATGCTGACTGGAGGCGGCGTAATCCTCCACACCAGACGAGGGTCGCCAGACCTGAGGGTTCTTCTCTCACCCAATGGTCCATCTGCAGCCTTTTGTTGCCGGTAATGACGGCGGCCTCGAGCTGCTCTGTGCTCTGTGAGGCGCACTGCACTCTGTGAGGCGCAATCAGCGCTCTGTGAGGCGCAATCAGCGCTCTATGAGGCGCGCTTGGAAAGTTGGGCTCCCGGTGCAAGGTAGAGGCCACGGCCTTCTGGCACTTCCAGGTTTATGGGTCGCAAAACTGTTCAATTATTTAATGGTATTATTACATTTAGTTGATACAATGTATAGGTATTTTAATGCACAATCTTTTAATTGATCAATCAAATAGATTTTAAAGTTTTCACTTCTTGCTACTCTGCTCTGTGGTGGCAGTGTTTGCACTGCTGGTTTCCGACCATTGAAGTGTATTTGAGGCGGTGGAGGGAGACTCTTGCTGAGGTCATGTGTTGGGGAGGGGGATGTGTTGGAGAGGCGGCAGGCCGGATTCCCCGTGCAGAGAATGTCACTAAATTGAGGCGTGTGCTGCACATTGCCTATTGACGCGCACATACCTGATTAAAAGTGTGTCGCTCTGCATCAAGGGTTCGAATTGACGCCGTTTGTCCTCCCAGTTCAATTTATCCCATTGAGCAAATTGTTATTTCATGTCTGCTGAATAGAACCTCGAACTCAAGTGATCTTAATGAAGTTTCATAAACAAGGACATTTCGGCGTTACTCTCCCCTGTGGTCCTCGAAAGGACTTCCTTAACGCAGGTGACTCGCAGGAAGTCCCAAGCTGCCTTTCTTTTACAGACTTCATTGAAACAAAAAAGTAGTGCGCTTCTGGTTTTATCTATTCAATTCGAATGTTGAATTTCAAATTGAGACAAATTAAAGCTGCCACTGAGTTTCAGTTGAGCCCGCCAATGATACGTCAGAACATGGAGCAAATGAATAAAAACACACTTAGTTGATTATCTAAAGTTTATGGGACTGACTTTTTATGGTTATTTCAAGACGTACTTATATTTGATTAAATTGACGTAGAATAAATGTATCTCATTCAAGTTTGATACCGTAGGGCTGCATTGGGTTATCATTAATTAATTCAATTTCAGAAATAATGAGATTACAAAATGCACAGCCTAGAGCTGTCAGTGCAAGAACTGAAGCTAGCAGAGATGAGCTCCTTCCTATATTCCAGAGGGAGACATCGGGATTAACGAGTGGCAGTCAGACCAATGAAAAATTTAGGTTTCTTTTCCTCTGGTTTTGATTATCTCGTAAGCAACTACAACATTATCCTAAGCCACTACAACATTATCCTAAGCAAGCAAAACATTACAGCAAGCGAGTATAACATGAGCGCCAGCAGGTGTAACATGAGCGCCAGCAGGTGTAACATTAGTGTAAAGAAAGAAGTATTAGAAGAAACAACACGAGCTATGTACAAGACACGCCAGAATTGATAGCATTAGAGCCAAGAACGGGTCTAGCAGATGGCAGACACTGAGGAACATTCGTTTCAGGAAGGCAAAACAATGACAGTTAATGAAGCTATAGAAATTTCTCTCTTCATTATTCACTAAGCCATTAATGTGTGAGCAAATGAGAGAAAATGGTATGGATTTATAAGTTAGAGCTTGTTCTTGTTGCAGCTCTTCAGGCAAATGTAGTCGTCAAATATATAGAAATTTTCAATAATTAAATTAGATTTCATATGGCTTTGTCGACGATAGACGTGGGTATTACGATAACCATGTATGAATAGCAATTAAGGATCTCTATGTTAAGGTATTTGAATGCGTTTTTCGCTTTTATTTCGATACAAGCGCGCGCTAACGACAGTGTTTTCAACTATGCGTCACTGTGATTATGTTTTCTTAGTTACTTATACTTGAATGCACTGTCAAAATCAGATAACACAACGAAGGAAACTCATTTTTGTTGTGCTTTTCTGACAATCATTTTTTGTTTCGACCTTTTACATGGTAATGGCGATACCAATGTGTTATTATCAACTAATGATGTTAATGTTAAGATATTTTAAAAAGCAATGTTAAACATTTCATGTTGCAACTCTACTGGAAATAAACCGTTTTCATTTTTTTCATTCGGCCATGTGAACCGTCGATTGGAGGCGTATTTGAGGGACAGATATTGGGAACAAAGGAGCTCAAACTTTATTGAGTTTTGAGAGCTTACAAATAAGAAATTGGCAGTTCAATTAGAAGTTTCAGTACTCCCTGCGGATGATGTTATAATTAAGTTTTCATTTCTCAAATATTTACATTTCTGGCGTATGAGCTTTACGATGGCAATACAGGGACAGTGTTTGAAGTCCCGAGTCGCTGCTTGCTGCCACCATGCGGGATTAGAACAGAAATGAAAGTCACCGTCACTGCAATTTTACATTCACTCATGCATATATACACACAATACGGACTTGCATTAAAGAAAACAAGTACGCATGCTAGCTAAACCTTGTACGTAAAATAAAGCAATATCTCCTAATGACACGTGTTTCATCAGTACCTTTTGAGAACGTATTGCGTCACCCAATAATAAAAAAACGCAAACTGGTTTAAGGGTAAACTAGTTTTGTCTCAAATTCTTTTATTTATTCAAGTTTCTACTGATGTTAGCTAAGAAATTTGCCGAGCATATATCAAGACTGCGAGTTGTTCAGTGGAATGAACTTCGTTTCTTGCGTCGCGTCCGCTCGCACCTCCGCCAGCAGGCGTGGCGGTGTGACGGGGAACGGGAAGGAGCCTGTCCTATCCTCCCATTGATATTTTTAAATATAACTATGAAAATATCAAGGATGCCCAGAATCGTCACAGTGCATTTAAAACGAAAAACTTACCCTTACAAAAAAATATTTATTTCCAATAAAGTACACACATGAACTGTCGACACATTGGTTTTTAAAACACCTTAACCTAAAAGCATCCTTAATTGATAATAACACATTGGTATTGGGATACCCGTGTAAAATGTCGAATAAAAAAAAATTGACAGAGAAGCACATCAAAATGAGTTCCTTAGCTCTGCCAAATCTGGTTTTGACAGTGCATTTGAATATAAGTTACCAAGAGAACACAATCCTCGTAACGCTTAGCTGAAAAATGTATTCGTTTTTGCGCATTTAAATTGATATAAGAGCAAAAGTCGCGTTGAAATACCTTAACACAGAGACCCTTAATTGCTATTCATACATGGTTATCGTAATACCCATGTTAATTAAGTGTTGAGACAAATGATTTAGATCCTTAATTGCTATTCATACATGGTTATCGTAATACACATGAAAATTTTCGGAAACATGATTCGGAGAAAAGCACGAAAAAATGAGTTCCTCTTTGTCGCGGTAGTCGGATTCTGGTAATGCATTTAAAGTACAGGTGACTAAGGAAAGCATAATCCATGTGATGCATTGCTGAAAACCCTCTCGTTAGTGCGTACTCGTATTGAATTATGAGCAATTAGAACATAGGAACTAGTGATACGAGTGTGAGGGATTAATGTTAGAAGGAAAATGAGCAAATTGGATTTATTTTGCGTCTAGAACTATGAGGTAGGTAGTCGGGATTAGAGACAGTTTTTCATATGGACGCATCATCTACTGTGCCAAGTGAAAAGCTTCTGAAGAACATAATCACAAAAAAGTTCACCGGATTCAAATAGATGAGAAGGATCGTTGTACAATGCCAGCCATAACGTTTGCATCACTCCTGGGACAAAACGAGAAAGTCAAAACAACCTACAGTGGATACAGTGGATTCTCGACTTGTGGTACAAAATTTTATGCGAATCTTTGCTTATAAAACTGAAAAATGATTCTAATTATTTAAGTAATAAAATGCCTCGTTCAAGTTCTGAATCAATCGAAATTGCGACGAATTTTTTACTCCTTAAGTTGATGTTCCCGGATATAGAAGAGGGAACACTCGACGCTCTGCAGTAAATATGTTAGTTTGTGCTAAAAAGTTTCTTGCGTTTTTTGGTTGAGAAAATTTTTTTAAGATACACTAATATATTTAGAAATTTTATTTCGGGATTCAATTTGCGACGGCATTTACACTTCGCCAAAATCTCTTAAATTCGGCAAATTGATGACCACATTTTATCCTCCAATATGTACTCATCAAACTTTTCCAATATAAATGCAGCAGATAATTTACTAGCAGCATGAGATGTTTTTATCTTTTTCCTCGTTTGTGTAAAAGTTTGCTGTCTTGTCATGAATGTCGTTTAATTTTCTAATTCAATATGATGAGTTTTCTGAATTTTTTTCAGTTCATCTCTTACAGAGAAAAATTCCTGTACGTCGCATCCCCTAATGATACACAAATGAAACCGCACCAGCAAAATGCTCTCAATTGCAGAATTTAGGACAAATATCTTGATAAATAAGATTCACTTACTTTTATGGAAGGGCACACTGCAAGCATGTGCTAGTGTGCTTGTCAATATGCACCTTTTAATGAGTGAAAATTTTTTTCAAAAACAAATAAATCTTAGACAATTTTCCTCTCTACGCGCGCAATTGACTTGTTTCTTTCCTACGTCATCAAAATTTGTTGCGTCTGTCATGAAGCTTACATTCATGCTTGAGTTAACGAATATTTATTAGTAATTTGGGGATTTGAAAATTGAAAACTTAGTTTTATTTGTTTCTATTCAATTGTACTCGTCGTTCGTTGAACTTAATTTTATTGTTGCTACTTTTTTTTTTTAATTACATTTTAACCATGATTTATGAGGGTGTTCCAGTCTGCTTCGGTAAAGCTTTTT
>JACJUY010001699.1:72217-101491 GCA_014220935.1 Platorchestia sp. MABIK | reverse complement strand
TTTTTGTCTTTTCTTATTTCGTTTCAACTGATAATTAAGGAATTTTGAAGGATTCTCTAGAAGCATTTACATCATTTTTAGGTTGTCAACCATCTATTTGAGTTCAAAATATCCGAGAGATGACATTCCGACTGTTTCTCTCAATAACACAATTAGCCCCCGACACGGCTATACTACACCTCGTATGGTTGTCTTTCAATTAAGGACCTCCATATTAAGAAAATGTAAAAAAAATGCAATGTGTGATACATCTCATGTGTTAACTTTTTAGAAATAAACGGTTTTTCTTTTCTCTCTTTTCTTTCATCAACTTAGTGATACATTTTCTAACCGTCAAAAATTTACATTAGTGACTCTTCAAACACGAATAAAATGGAAATTAAATCTGAGATATAGATTGAAATGTTATCATTCTCTTTTCAAATTTATTTTGTGTTCATAATTTGCTAGGAAGCAAAGTATGCGCTGTCATAACCGTCTAAATCATACAGTTAAATATGTTACAGATAGCACATATGAACACGCGCACTTCTATAGCTTTCCACCGCAAACGACAATCGCAAACAAAAGGAACGTAAGCTGTCATTTGAATTGTAGTCTTGACGCGTAGCTCACCAGTTGTGGACGTGTGTTCTCGCTGGAAGTTTCCCGAGGAGCACTTCAACAACACCCCAAAGCAATCGATTGCGTCCTAAAAGTATCGCCTACTCAAAAAACACATGGCTAACTTACAGAAAATATTTACGCATCCATGTGACACTTTCCGCTGTGCACGAATTTGAAATTTATTCCGTAGCTTTTTTATATGTTCACCCCTCGATGTGTAGTTGACGCGAATTTTCCGGTTGTAAAATCTTTGATTGTGTATTACTCAAACGCTAGGAGCTGTTTTTTATCACTCATGTTAAAGATACTCACGTCGGAAACTCGATTTTTAAGGATCCTCTGATCACTCATATGACCTGACAGCAACCTATGCTCAAAAATGTCACGTATTGACTTGGCACTGCGCGCGAAACAATAGCCTGACATCTAGATTTCAGTACGGTACTTTCTGTGTAATTTGCACTTTCCCTTCAGTCCGAACCGCTCGTATGAATACCGTACACCAATCTGGCACCCCGAGCCCGTCCATAACTTGCCTCCAGAGCGATGGGACTATGCAGCCCCACACTTTCGGGGCGAGGCCTGTATAAGAAAGCACGCTCCACTAAACTCACTGCTCTCCACACTCTTCACTCTATATTCATCGTAGCGTATTCATTACACATTCACAGCGTATGAAATTTTATCCAGTCATCACCTCTCTAACTTTACAACACTATTCAGAATCCTCAATCTCGAGCTTAGAGCAGAGTAAGCAGCGCTCAACATCACCGCTCTTTGGCGACGCCAACAGTTTGCCCTGTTCTAGGAGCAGGACATGCAAGTCAAAACCAGAGCTCTCTCCATCGGCAAATGCTCCCACCCAAACTCTTCCACGCGAGAGCTCTCTCATCAAGCTTTTACACACCAGCTCATCTCAATATGAGATTCCTCACCGGCTTAACTAAAACCGAGCGTTCCTTTGCTAGCACTTCACTCCGAACAATTGGACCCACGGAGCATTCTTTCACTTTACTGTCACTGAATCTCGAGTCAGTTTCGCCTGGATTCTCTGCACTTTCTTCTATTCGATTAGCTTTTCTGCAACCTGTTGCACGCTGCAGCACATTCTCGCTAATTTACTTTGAATCCAACGTTCGCCTCCGGGATTCCGAATCGTCAACGAATCCGGAGTAATCATCATTCCAGGTTCAATCAACACGATCACTAGTCACTCAACTGAAGTCTCGCTACCAACTACGTCATCGCATTCGAACTGCTGTTGTCAAACGCTCAGAATTGTGTACGCTAAATGTCAATTGAGGAAACTCGACTAAGGGCAACTGCTGATTTGACTGCAGCTCAACTTACAGCTCCTTGCCAAAATAAATCATTATCCTTAATCCTCCTCTTCGAGTCTCTATTGTCTTGCCTGGTATTGTCAACTCAAACTCTATCCATGATAGCCGCGTAAAAAAACACACAAGCCGTAGCACGAAGCTTCTGCTTCAGCCTTCCCGCAAAAGATATAATTGCCTGTATGTTCAACTGACATTTACATTTGGTGAGCTACATGTAGATAAATATTTGCTCATAGCATAAAAAGTAAAAGAAATTGTGTCACGTCTAACTCTTCCAATAAATTCGGTGACCTAAGAAGTATGAAAGCGATAATGTGGATCCAGCAGCGCAAATAATGGAACAAAATGGCACGTCGCAAAAAATGATCATTTACGGTGTCAAGTTATGAAAAGAAAACAAAAAGCTGCAAGTGCGTGAGGTGCGGCGCTGATTGCAACAAATGCCAGTCATTTACTGGCAGTGAGCACTGCGCGCTGGTGTAGGCATGTGTGCTGCCGCTATGCGCTCGATGGCGTCAAAGTTGCCACTCCAGTAGTGATAGAAGGAGCATTCAGTATGTTGCAACTCGCTACCTCATTACTTCCAGTATGTTGCGACTCGCCACCTCATTACTTCCAGTATGTTGCGACTCGCCACCTCATTACTTCCAGTATGTTGCGACTCGCTACCTCATTACTTCCAGTATGTTGCGACTCGCCACCTCAGAACTAGAGTTCCGGCATCCACATTTCGGCGGTCACAATTTTCCTGCAAAAAAAATCCTTGCTCCTGTTAAATGTTAGTGTAGATCAGCTAAACGAAACGCAAGGTATTAACATGTCGATTTCTGAAAAATCTCACTTGCAAGGAGCGAAGGCAAGCCTAAGCAATGACATGCATTTTTTCTGACAGTTCTCAGGTGTTCGATCGTTCAAGCTGTCAGCATGACAGAGGAGAATCAAGCATGAATAAAAAACTAACATCGCAGTACAAGATTCACAATAAATAATGCGTCGCTCATTCTGCTATGAAGATTTCTTATTTTTTGTCGATACACAAGCACATACACAAGCACATCGAGGCATGGTGACGCCAGGTACAAGCGCAGCAGGCCTCTGTCGTGTTCTCTCGTGTAGGTGCTGCTTAGGTAAATAAATTGTTTAAATTGTAAAAAAAAACAATTGTGTTCATGCAAAACTACATCAGGGGCGCAGTTGTCAGGAAAGCTGGTGCACAGGTACTGCAGACACAACAGCAGCCTCTGCAGTAACTGCAGACAACTCATGTCATAATATCCGTTTACAACAGATGGAACACTAACTGCAGGCAAAGCAGCAGTCTCTATAGTCATACAGCAATAGTCTCCATAGTAACTGCAGACACAACCACAGTTTAAGCAGTAACTGCAGACAGCTGATGTCATAGCGTCCATTGATAACGACGCAACAGTAACTGCAGACAGCTGATGTCATAGCTTCCATTGATAACGATGCAACAGTTACTGCAGACAGCTGATGTCATAGCCTCCATTGATAACGATGCAACAGTAACTGCAGACGAAGTAACAGTCTCCACAATTACTACAAGCAGAAGTTGTCACAGTTTCCACACACAACAGTGCCTGCAGTAGTATCATAGTAGCTAGAGAAACGACAGACAAACTGCACTAACTGCACCCAACATGCTACAGTAACTGCTCCACTCAGAAGCTGAGCAGGGCGCAGACAACCGCACGCCACACAAACACCAACACCGTCCTTCGCCGCGCTTGATTTTACGCTGCACTTTTGTCGTCACGGCCGGGCAAGCAAACGGTCGTCACAAATAGACGACACATATAACATCAATAAACAACACAATACACCGAACACGCTTCGTGCCCGCTCTGCCATCACTCACAACAGATCTGTTTGTGTTTATTTATTCTGACAGCTTCCGAATTGGCGAAGGAAACGTTCGCTCACGAACATTTATGTATGCTTAAGAGACACGTCACCAAAATCGCCTTCAAGGACCACGCTCGAGGCAAATACCATAAGTTATTTAACTAGATAATCCTTCCATAACTATTTTTATGATTACACGGTTTCAAAATCATCTGAAAACTTGCGTTAGATATCCCAACGCAAGATGGAAGCATAAAGGGGACAGAAATTTGCGCTGCGTTTGGCAGTCCGAGGTGAAAGGCTTAGCATAAGAATGTCATTCCTTCGTCCATATATCAAAGTTTCCTTGATCGATTCTTTTGTTATTTTGTTTACAAATTGTCCATGAAAGTAAACATCACCGTGAGATTTATTTTGTACCTCGAAATCAGTTTTAAAACCCAACATTTGGCAGATATCAGTACTCTGCTCTTTGTTAAAGGTTTCAGCCACAAATGAACAGAATTAATTGATCTGAACGTCTCCCGACAGCATTTCTTGATCAGAGCTTTTGTAGCACAAAAACATCGTCGCTGTGTAAGCCAAGAAATTTTGACATGCGCGACCAGAGCCTCACAAGAGCGCCTTGTGACATCAACAGAGCACCAGCAGCAGCACCACCTGCCGATCACGTAATGCACACATCGCCCCGCCTGCCTAAGTAAAAGATCGCTCAAAAATTTGAGCTCCCGTGCAATTCAGACGTTGCGTCATTCCTCTCCCTCCAGCAACCGACCATTAGGGTCCAGCAATGAGAGGTGTGGACGGAAGACATTCCTTTTTGGCGAACCACAGCGTCCCAGAGACAGCTCTCTTCTGGCCATGTCCCGGTGATTCAGACACGGCTTGAGCTCCAGCTTCTGTTTTTGGAGGCAAGTTAACTAATGAGTTGTAATTATTTACAATTTAATACTTTAAATTCACCATAGTTAAAATTTTATCTCATAGAGCCAAGTCATAGAGAACCAAGAAAAAATTTGAGGAATTCATTTTTCAGTAACTGTGGGCGAGAAATCTAAAATGCATAAATCCTAAAGATTTAATATGCAGTCGTACAGTTGACTCAGGTATTGCAATTTTAGAGCGTCAAGAACTGGCCAAATCGATCACCAACGCTTAGTCTCTCCATTACCAAGCCACTCGAATCTTAATTAGGATCCAGCTCATTGCAACAACATACAGTCTCAAAGTTTGGCACAAGATAAAAGCTCACGTGAAGGTAAATATCAAAGCAGGTCAGGAAATATACCCTACACAATTTGAGATCTATATTAAAATGTCACAGTTCGAAGACCTTAGAAACTTCGGGCGGTAGTTAACCTATTTGGCTCTCTCCCCTCAACTTTCCACATATGTACATGATAGAATCAGGCGATAACTTTAAGAATTCTCTTTCTTGTGTCTCTTTCCCGAACTAAGACCATCTCAGTAACGTGTCTCTGTGTGAAGTTTTGTTCATTGGAAGTGGCGTAGCGCTCACACCAACACGCAGAACGCCTGCAGTGGCGGCCCACACCCGCCCTGTGAGCCGCCGTCTCACGGGCCGCAAGTGCGGCGCAGAAGCCTCACCTCTCGACCGCTCAGCAAGAATTTCCGCAGGCCGATTGATCACCTCCAGAGAAGCAAATTTTCTCAGTGAATTCTACCCTTGGATCGTGCCAGAAGAAATGCCCTTGAGAAGCTCAAACAGAGGCGAGGCTCGAGCCTGAGCCCTGGACTTTGGCTGGTACTCGAGGTGGCTGTGTTTGGTGGTGAACTGCCCGCCCTGGTCGCAAAGCTTGACTTGTGAGGTGAGAGTTCATTTATAAGGCAGACAACATTCGTTTCTAGACAATGAATTAGGGATGGAAACTTTGGACCCAATGGGCATTTCTGCTTCACTAAAACATCCCTTTATTACAACATCTGCTGCATTAAGACATGGTCGTGAGTGTGACCAGATGAAGTACGCGAAGCCAATGCAATGTTCTTTTAATGAAAATTTTTTCAGTGCTGAAGCACTGTTTGTGAAAATATACGCATCCACTTTTATGAGTTAACTGATATAAAAGTTTTTGTTGTTTACATATATCTCTGAAGGTGAAGGACGCTCGCTCTCGAGCCAGAAGCCAGATTTTATTGCCGCTGCGCTGGGCGGCGACGTGGACTCGGCGACTCCGGAGCTTGAGACCGCTAGACTTGAGGGCTCCACTCCAAGCTTCGTACGGTTCGCATGAAAATAAAACTTCAGACCTGAAGAGAATGCCTCGCGATCTTCTGGTAGAAGACGGGGAAAATGACCGCGTGTGCTGAGTCCAGAATAGAGAAATTTAGGTTAGTTGAAGCAGACCTAAATGTGTCAGATATGACCAGCTACAGCGATTCAATTGTCTATTCAATTTAATACTCTTCTATTTACTAGAGGCGAGCTATCCATTGAACATTTTTCATGCCGTATTTCACCTTCATTTAACCGAAAATGGAACTATTTGAACTATTTTAAGCCATCTATTTACCACAAGCGATACATCAGTAGCTTACTTTTTAAGGCTATTACAATGGACATATTTGAGGCTATTACAATGGACACATTTGTTGCTATTACAATGGACATATTTGAGGCTATTACAATGGACACATTTGTTGCTATTACAATGGACATATTTGAGGCTATTACAATGGACACATTTGAGCACAACTACTCGTGGGCCCGAATAAGTTCAGCGACTTCTAGTGCATCCTATCATCAACGCTAGTTTAAGGTGTACAATTATGTTTAACCTATCCTAGTTGCACCCTTAACTACTCAATGACTTGGTTCTCTCAAGATTCGATGCTTAATTTCACAACAATAGTTTAAATGGGCTGGATGAGAATATTGTATTCTAAAAATGACTTAAGAGCAGACTTAAGATCTATGTCATTAATCATGGTTAATTACCCTATCAAGATGAATCATGTAGCAGAAAACCTATGACTTGATTACCTGGTGTGATTAATATTCCGATAGAAATTGGGATTCAAAATTCGGTGTGAAAGCTTTGTTAGAACTTTTTCCACGGATCTCACCAGAGATTGAATTTCAAGTCTTGGTTCCAATGACGAGGAACTGTGATGTAACCGAGCTTTTGAGTGATAAGGAAGGATGAAGTTACTTTTATTTTGCGTGATCATGATAGCCAATTTGTGCAACTAATAATTGTTTAGAGTCTTTGTACCCCTCTTTAGTCAATGTTTTATACGTTAAATTACATGCGGAGAGCTTGCAGATTTATAAAAGCTGAAGTATTCTCAAACTTTTGAATGAATCCATATTGTGAACATTATATTTCGATTTTCTAACCGCTCTAATGTTTGTTATGCAGAGCACAGAGCAAATTGGTTTTATTTATATCAGTACCGTGCTATGATTCTATTCCGTATTCAAATATAGTGAAATGAGCTTTCGATAAAGAATTGTAAAAGCTTCTCCAGGTGATACACATATTTTACGTTTTTGAGGATTGCTACCGACAGATTTTGATAATTTAGTACTCATGTGTACAACACATGCTTTGAAAGTCACACATTTATCTATTATAATGCCCAGGTGCTTACTGGAGCTGATTTCTTCAATTTCACCAACACCAACTTAATGCTTGGAAGAGACGCATTCTCCTAGTATGTGAATATAATACATTTTAACTTTTGTTTTATAGGGTTTAGTTAAAACAAGTTTGGGTAGCGTTAATAACTGGATCCGCCTGAAATTATTTTAGGAAAAATTGTGGCTATTTTAGTATAAATTGTGGCATCGAGTGAACTCATTCCTGAAGCAAATGAGCAGAGCAGAGCGTAGGTGTTGTAGAGCCTATGTGTTGTAGAGCGTAGGTGCTGTAGAGCCCAGGTGTTGTAGAGCTCAGGTTCTGTAGAGTCTGGAGAGTTATAGTGCGCGGAAATGACACACAAATGCACTTGAAAATCGTTTATCACTCCTCACGTTCGAGTTGTTGCGGAGGGAAGTCGGCGATGTGCAGTATCATTTGCCTCAGCGCACTTCCGGACTTTGAGGGCAGGTTTATGGAAGTGAAGCACTTTTTTTCGTGGGCATCAAAGCTCACGACATTGTGATCCTACTCGTGTGTTAACTCACTTCCTGATGTTTTATGCGTGAATCTAGGACACGTCTAACTCATTTATTCATTGCTTTTCACTTCATTTGCGAGTACTGAATGTTATTCAATTAATTTTGGGAGAGAGAGACAACTGGTCACAAACGAGCAACGGCTCTCAAGATAAAATTGTTGGCAAAATGCATATTTTGGGCCACAAGTCGGTGCAGACGCTGCTCATGGCAACGTCCAAAGGAACCTTTGCTTTTGAGGGGTGATATCCCGGCAGAACGCAATATACATCAATGAGAAGCCTCAATTCGGGTCGAACTTTGAGGCCTTCTCAATATTCGGCCACTGAAATTCCAAACCATTTGGCAGTCGCAACTCGATTGGCAATTAGAGAATAGCTGATTTTTGCGGATAATGGGGCTAGTCGACTATTACAAGTGGAATTAGTTTGGCCATTGCAATTAAAATTTAGTAAACAATTCTAGCCCAGTTAGCTTATTGGCAGTCGCTGGCTGGTGAGCAAATTTGACCTGGTGGGCAATTGGAACCTGACTTGCAACTGCATGAAGGCCAGTTGGTAATCGGATCTATCTGAAAATTGGATTTACTTGGTAATTAGAGACTTGTTCATAGATGGGAGTTTATTTGCAATGGAAAATTAGTTGAAAAATGTGGACCTGTTGACAATTGAGGACAAGTTGGAAATTAGGGAGTTGTCAGGTATTGAGAGCTAGGTACGTATATAGTTTCAGCTGAAGATTTGAATAAATGAAAAGTATCTCTTTTTATTTTAGCGAACGCAGGAAGTACCGAACGACAGAAAATCAATTTGCTAACCGTCAGAAACGACTTGAGTTTTTACCACCTTCGTGCTGACGGCGGCCTTCAAGTGCGCAGGATGACGGGCCTTGATAGCAAACGTGGTCAATAACAACAGAATTAGCGAGGGCTCAACTCCAGCCTGCCAGCACACGAGGAAGTGACGGCCACGGAGCCCGTGCTGCCCAGCGCGAGGTGGGCGCCGCTGTGGGCGCCGCTGCGAGTGCGTGGTGGCGTGCTGCAAGCTTCACTGTGCAGGGAGGGGGATTGAAATTTTTCTGTTTAAAAAATGCTCGTTTTAAGTCAATAATTAAACAAAACTTTATACCACACACTCACTCTGTATAAGGAAATTCTACGAGGTTGACAGATGCTAGGTGCTTCTGTGATCAAAATCGATGTGAAATGAAGTATGAAAATTTTGGACGAAAAAATAGCCAATCCCGCAACCTTCGACAAATCTGAGCAATTCTCCATTGGATCGAAGTATCAGGAGTGGAGGAGCGCGTCTCTTGCGAGGAGTGTGTACAGAAAGGCAGTTCAGTTCCCTCGTTTCCGCTCTCTTGCTGTCAATGAACACACACACGTACATACAACAACAATTCACTTCCAGGACTTTCTCTCAGAGTTAATTAGTTCAGCTGCACGAGGGAATTGGACCCTGTCCTCTCACAAGCAGACTGCGCAAAGCGATCGCAGCGCAACTTGCCTTTACAGTCGCTGAGGTGCCAACACAGTACCAACACAGTACCAACATAGTACCAACACAGGACAAATGCAGCAAGTATGACGCATGAGACGCAGCACACGCCCCATCCAACGACTTTTTTATCTGCTTTTCACGCAAAAGATAATTTGCCAGTTATTGAAAAGTTTCCTCCGCTTTCAGATAAGTATTTTTAAAAACTTCATGCAAAGATTTGTAAATATAACGTTAATATGATACAACAGCTATAGCCATGACATCTGTAGTACAAAAGCAGTAAAGCGTTGATGAAAGTTTGCTTTTATCTCTATCATCTGCGGATTTTACTGCGCTCATTTCATGGACGTGAACTGCAATGCATGAGACTTGAACACTGCAGCCTTACAGACTCGAGAGAGACGTTTACCTCTCCACAGCATCCAAGTTGGCGCCTACTCTGCTCTGTACTTACTAGCGTTAGTGTCGTCTATAAAAACACCATTCAATGTGCAACACTCGCAACTCAGTCGCAAACTGTCAATTTGAAATGCAATTTTCGCTTGCTGCAAAAATTACGTCGTGAGTTCTCATCTCGGCCACACTTACGCTTGCAGCAGCTAGGGTTGCCCGCAACCGGTCGCTCCCTTGACCTCCCCCCTCCAGCCTCCCCCTTCAGGTGCGGAGGCCCCACACATTGCGCCTGTCACTGAATCAACAGATAGATAGACGGACAAATAAAGAGTTGGACAGTAACGCGTCAGCAGAACGCATCACGAGTGCTGAGGGAACAGAAAGCAGTGAAAATTACAAACGCAGTCCTCCTCATTTGAGGAAATTCCCGAGGCCGCAGGCGGGGTCGCCCTCCCGAGCCTGGACTCTGCCAGCGGAGCCGCTTCGTATTTGGCCAGGAGTAATTAATCTGCCCAGCAGGAGACGGCGGAGTAGCGCTAGGAAAATACAGCGCAGGATTCATGGGTGAGTTAGAGCTGTTGTAATTACAGAGCTAATAGCACTCGAGTGAAGCGACCGTGTGTTGACTTGGTGTGCGCACTGTGTGGGGAAACCAAACGGACGTAAAGCGACCTCATTTGAATCGCGTTCTACCGATGGATGAGTGGACGGAAAGGCAGGGGGAGGGAGGGCGCGGGAGGCTAAGTCCCATCGTTATTTCTGTGTGAAGGGCACGTATTGCTCTAATGTATGGATTAGGAAAGTAAACAACACGGCTGTTTTGCAAATAAAGGAATGAAGATCTAAAAAAAGTTTAACATGTAATCGCTCCCATCGTGTTTTCTCAGCTGCACAAAGTTATTTTGCTTCATAAAGCACACTTATCCCTCAATTTAACTTCTTTGATGTTTCAAGTATCGTTATTTTTAACTTTACCAGGTACAATTCTCTGAAATAAACGTTCCTTGTCCCGAAAAATACAACGAAAGCCAGCAGAGCCTGGCGCAAGACGACAGCAGCAGCTGCTCACCGTGAGCTCGCGCACCACCCCACACCACGCACAGCGGAACTCCGAACGTCTAGTTTAGTTTAAATGTGCAATAGTTTCGCTGATCCGCCCAAATTGAGCCCCTTCTAACGGTGGTTCTCAATACATCATATTTTTATAAATAATTAGCATTGGCATGAAATTTGTAGCTTTTGTTCCACAATCCAGCTCTCTGTTGTTCGTCGATTGCAATTTGATGGTACAGCATCAATTTTCATGTCGATCCTCAAGACTTCCATCGCCTCATTCGCGTGGGGAACGCATCTCCTTGCAAAGAACTTGCTGGACAACACTCAAGAGGCTGCATTTGCCCTCTCTTGTGCACGTCACAGCATCACAACAGCCTCGTTGTACACATTTAACACAAGGACACACTTAACACAATTATAATGCAGTGCATAATTTTTTAATCAAAGAATGCCACCAGAAAATCCTTAAAACTTACGCTCACGTTTGAAGACGATGCACACAATCGAAGTGAAACAGCCGGGCGATTGGTTTGAGAGAAGCATGACTTTTAAGCCGCACGTGGGAACGATGTGCAACGATGTTAGCGGCACCTTAATGTCTTCGCATCGTATCAGATACAAACTTGATAGTAAGGCTGGGCTATTGATGATTCAATCTTTGGTACTGTCGCTCTGGGGCTACTGTTTATTGTATATTATAGCATATATTATTATTATTACAATATTACCTTTAGCCTGCATAGCGCTTTTGATTTTGAAGCGACTGTTAGGTTCATCTGTGATCTATGTGTTGAATTTTGTAGCCATTAGTTACTTTGCGACAATACCAATCTATTGCAGTGCTTTATAGTATCTAAAGTACCGGTTTCTGTTTGTTATTGCTGTGAATACCGAGAGAACAAGAAACCTATAATATTTTTGTTGCTCTTAAACTTTAACTTGATTTTTCCGACAACTCTGTCAGAAAATTATAAACAGCTCATTTTTGCGTTTTCGAAGCGTTGTTAATGAAAAAACGTGTTCAAATTATCAGTAAATACGATTTATTCTATTAAAAAACAACCATAAGAGTATTCCTCGCGGAAATTTTTATTTCTTGATAAAAAAACGAATTTCCCAAATGATACGAGTGTCAATTACCCATCACTTCCTTTGGTTGTTATTGTCGAGCTCATGCGTCAGTGGGTGCAAATGTTTCAACAATAGAAGGTCAATTACCTGCTTTATTTGAAAGACGCGCTGAGACTCCATTATTTCCACTCTACACATCGCAACAACAGTCAACACTAACGCGAGACCAAAAGGGGTCACTGCCTATAGAAATAGACTTCACCCGCTCCCAAAAGCGTCCTCACCAACATTCACCATTTTCCCTTCATGAGCGACATTTATTTACAAGCATTTGAACATGAACTAAACAAACCAAGGGAACCCGTTTTTCCCTCAATATTTTATTCAACGTAAAGGTGGCTCTCAATTAGCTTAACTTTTTGCGTTGTCCTATTAAAAATACCACTAATGGTTTTAACACAAATTTAAGACCTCTCATTTGAGAATAATTTAACTCCCAAGATGTTGACTAGTTTGGTGATTCAGCTTTGCCGAAAATAAACTGATCTCTTTCGTTACTTTGTGGCCAGCATTACGTAGAGAAAATGATGAGGTGGTGTTATGATTGATGCATATTCTTCGGGGTAGTTACCTGGTACTATTTCGATATGCATGATCGAAAAAATAGCTTCGGATTTCCTACACATGTCGACATTTTAATTTTAACCACATAATTATTTTCTTCTTCCCACTGTACTTTCAATACTAGTCCCGGATATTGCAGGAGCCTAAGCTAATATGACGCAGTAAGTGAAGACTGTCAGGAGCGTTCCGCATCAGTGTGTCGCTGCCTTTATTTTCATTATTAATATTACGTGTTTTTATAGCCATTATCTAACTTAGAATAACTTGACCCACTTGACCATAGGAATTTATTATCTTGTTTTCCTCTCAATCTCCCGTACAAACATTGACATGAGCTGTTGTGACACCCATTTAATCTACTGAGGATTTTCAAGTTGAAATATTTTAAAAGCCAAAGCTGATTTGTGTTTCAATTCTATTTGTAAATAAACTTTTTTTGTTCAAGTCCGTCCCATCTGACTACCAAAATTAGCCTTTAGATCCGGACTCAAGGGAGTAGATGTTTGTTTCATTGTTTTATTCGTGTTGTATGATGTTTTGTTAGCCTCGTGCGACAACATCTCGTCTCTGACGCTCGGGAGAACATTATGACAACATTGTTTAGGTATTCAACTTCACGAATTGCTCCATTCGTGATGCAAAAAGTTCTGGTCAGCATTGTGCATCCATCATTTCGCTGTTTCTGGCTCTGCCATCAGTATTTATGTCGGAAATATCATGAATGTGTTGTGTCGTAAAACATTTTCTCTGAGCTATCATATTTACCTGGTACACCAGTTGATAGGTATCCGTGTGAAGATCGTTCCGAATTTCTACCACGTCAACCTTTTGGTCTTAGAAGCAAAATGAATTCCATTCACCGATTTTTCCGATTTTCAACTCAAAGTTATTCATTTCTAATGCAGAAGCAAAAGCTAACTATATCCATTTATAAATGCCACTGAGCACCAACAGAAGCGTTCTTTTCTCTCAAACGTTTGATTAACGACTGGACTGGCTATTATAATACCGATGTATGCTTACCAATTAAGGATATGCATGTTTTGACATTTTTATATCCAATGTTATGTATTTCTTGTACCAACTTTATTAAAAATAAACGGTTTTTCTTCTTCTTCTTTCTTTTTTGTTCAGTAACGTCTTTCGCAAAACAAAAGCAGCCCTGACACGGGTTATGGTATCGTCGTGATGCCGCCTCCGCAACAGAACTAATATTCTAGTAGACAAAATGGCAGCTGTGGCAAGCATTGGCAGCTGTGGCATGCAGTGGCAGATGTGGCATGCAGTGGCAGCTGTGGCATGCAGTGGCAGCTGTGGCATGCAGTGGCAGCTGTGGCATGCAGTGGCAGCTGTGGCATGCAGTGGTAACACTGAATAAATGTCAGCAAAGTTGCCGCTTATGTTCCACTGTCAGTAGAAGGGATAACATTCACGGTAACAACAGTGGCGCTCTGAAATGGCAGCCACAAATGGCACAAATGTGGCACGCCTCACTCGTGCCACAGTTGCGCCGCAGAGGCACCACAGTTGCGCCGCAGAGGCAACACAGTTACGCCGTACTCGTGCCACAGTTGCGCCGCAGTGACCAGCACGGCTCACTCCCTCACTGGCGCGTCCCCTGACATAGCCAATTGTTGTCAGTACTCGCAGCTGTCCGGAAACAATCGTAGTGAAAACTCTCGGCTTGTTGTAGAGGCTGGAGGAGAAGTGGAGTGAAAGTGCACTAACTGGAGTGCTCGTGGAGGGTCTCAAGTGCACTCCAAAGCCTCTCCAGGAAGCGACTGCTCTGGGAGGCAGCAGAGCGAGGCAGAACTCTGCCAAAGCTCTGAACTCAGTAACAGCGGGCGCCGAATTTTTCAATGAAATGGACTTCATTAGCTAACGAATCCATCATGCTACAGCTGTTCTTCAGTAATCGGGGTAGTGTTTAAATTCGTTCTTTACAGCGCCGCCGAAACGTCAGTCAAAATAAAACGAGTAATTCTAATTTAACATTATAAATTTGCACAAACATCACCTAATAATCGAGAAGCAAATAATTCTAAAGCTCGACTCAAAATAGCACGAAACACCTCGGATGCAGTGAGAGTGCAGCAGTGGTACTGCCCTCCAAAACCACGTATGCTGTGTTCCATAAGATGCACAAAAAAATGTTGGTTTTAGTACTAACTATGCCAAGGTATTTGTCGCCGTACGCCAAGTCAACATAATTCAGTTGAAGTATTTACTATGCACTTGAAAGTGCTTGAAGAATAAACATGACGCCTCATCTGTTCCTTCACCTGCCTGCTTCCATCAATGACTCTATAGGTCACACACTTGGTGCTGCTGCTGCTGCTGTTCCTGCTGCTGTTCCTGCTGCTACTGTTGCTGTTGCTGCTGCTGCGGTTGCTACTGCTGTTGCTGCTGTTGCTGTTGCTGCTGTTCCTGCTGCTGCTGCTGCTGCAGGTCAAAATGTTCAGGCTAGGAGTTATGATCTCAGCTTCCTGATTTTTGCTTCATGAGCGATCGAACTTCAGGCGTCTTCGCTTAACAACTCGAAATTGCTCATCCTGAAACTGAGTAAACTTTCTTTACGACTCACAATTCGTTCAATCGGACTTCCACCACATGAACATTGCGTGAATAGCAACAGCTGAAGTTAAATCGCTTCCAAGTTAAGCTTCATTTGACCCAATTCATTACTACGACGGTCTCCAAGAGGCAACATTCATAACCTCACTGCGTGCGTTGACGGCCAGTTGACCTCTCCTCCAGCCATGCCGCCACCGAGAGAACACAGCACGATGTGAGGGAGTGTGCACAGTCAAGTGGTCGGTAAACAAAAGTAATGGAAAGTAAAACAAAACACCATTGCGCTAGCAACAAACTATTGAGATGCGACACCGCCAACAACAAATTCTCGTTAGGAAATTCACTCTTTTCTCTCTTGCTAATTTTCAAAAGCAAGACAATAGTTGCGTACCGTGAATAACACGATTTGTATTGATGACGAAAAAGAAAGTACCTCGAGAACTCAATGAATTGATTTAGAATCTTTGATTTCAAGCATTAGCAGAAATTATATACTCTGATTTCCGAAACATTAGGTGGCTACCGAGCGACTACACGATCGGTTCACATTAGTTTTAGAAATTACACCATATATAGTTTGGCGCCAGGCCTCAAGCGAAGTGCTAGTTGCTTCTAGCACTCAGTACTCCGGTACTGTACAGACCTCTGTCACCAGGTGTGCTGTTGCTACTTATGTTGATGCACTTATTATAAGAAAAGTAAGAAAAGTACAGTTAGGTATTAGGTTTTTGAGATGAAAAATGAACCTTATGAGAATTTTTACCTCTTATTGAGTGCTTTAAACTGACATTGGGAAAACATGTAGTGCAGTAACGTACGGAGAAAAAGACCTGTCCAGAACCTAGCCAGGATGGTCAGCCTCAGGTCATCCTGGTCACTAACAGCCTCGTTATGTTAATCAGCTAGTGCACGCAGAACAGCCCCACCAAAAAGCGACCAAATTTGCCTTTATTCTCCGCTATCGCACAATCTTATCAGCTCAGAACCCAGGACTCAGCGCACCCGCTTTATTTAATGCATGAGAAAGCAGCTCAGCCTCAATATGATGGTGAGGTAACGGCCTCTGAGCGACATGGGCGGCTGGTCTAATGCACTTTATGGGGCTCGTCTTTGCGCTGCTGGGGCTACTCCCTGCGCTGCGCCGCTGCTGCGCCGCTGCTGCCCCGCTGCTGCCCCGCTGCTGCCCCGCTACTGCGCCGCTGCTGCGCTGCTGCTGCCCCGCTGCTGCCCCGCTGCTGCCCCGCTACTGCGCCGCTGCTGCGCTGCTGCTGCCCCGCTGCTGCCCCGCTGCTGTGCCGCTGCTGCCCCGCTGCTGTGCCGCTGCTGCCCCGCTGCTGCGCCGCTGCTGCCCCGCTGCTGTGCCGCTGCTGCCCCGCTGCTGTGCCACTGCTGCCCCGCTGCTGCGCCGCTGCTGCCCCGCTGCTGTGCCGCTGCTGCCCCGCTGCTGCGCCGCTGCGGCCCCGCTGCTGTGCCGCTGCTGCCCCGCTGCAGTGCCGCTGCTGCCCCGCTGCTGCGCCGCTGCTGCCCCGATGCTGTGCCGCTGCTGTCCCGCTGCTGCACTGGCTAGCGTGCTGTGCGCCGCGTACATGGCCCAAATTCCTTACTTTACAGAAAAATGTTTGAATAATTGTCGAACTTTCCATCAATTATCGATGTCTATGTGTATGGTCTGTGCGAAGCATCGTCGTTTGAGGGCAAAGCGGCCCACTTGCAAAGTTTCCAACCCCACGAAACAAGAACATTTTTTGGAGTGATGACCAAATGCAAAAATTCACCTGCATCTGTACACGCAATTTTGCATATAATCGCACCTTTTCTTGGATTGGGTACAATAAAATCATTCGCTTAATTTTTGTGTATAAATGGTAGGGAGGAAGTGAACAAAATAATTTGCTAAGCTTCTGCTGCTCTGTAAGTACTTACTCTGGAATGTTGCCCGCCACACCGCGGCTGCGTCCGTTGCATTAATGAGCCCTGAACTCTGTGGGAACATGAACAAGAAAAAAAATAAAAAATAAAAGCAGATCATTCCCAATGAAGATGATGCAAAATGCACATCATAGATTGTAAAAAATGCATTGTTGAGTAAACAGCGCCCATGTGAACACAGAACTGCTTCTGTGTACAGTCAACCCACCCTGTCAACACCGCATGCAGTCAACCCACCCTGTCAACACCGCATGCAGTCAACATACACAAGTCAACACTGCAGGCAGTCAACACACACAAGTCAACGCAACCTGCAGTCAACACACCCTGTCAACACCGCATGCAGTCAACACACACAAGTCAACACCGCATGCAGTCAACACACACAAGTCAACACCGCATGCAGTCAACACACACAAGTCAACAGAAGTACACATTCACACAATGCCTTATTTAGCCCCCAACTAATGTAGTAATGTAGTAGCCGTACACACACACACGCACACACGCACACCCACACACACTAACCACCCACAAGACGGACTCCTAATAATACAACCAATCTCTTGACGCCCCACTGATTCATTTCTACGGTGCTGACACCCATGGTATTCATCAATAAAGCATTGACGTTCTCCTGTATTGTGTCAACATGTCGTTTGGCTCACACGTTCATGTGACGCACAAATTGCAATGGCGCACACACCACTTACAACACACGCCGCACAACACACGCCGCACAACACACGCCGCACAACACACGCCGCACAACACACGCCGCACAACACACGCCGCACAACACACACTACCCCGTCTGACTTTTTCACCGCCTGCATGCATGTTTTTCGCCTCCGAAGCGATTTAAGCGATTAAATCGCTAAGACGGCGAAAACCACACGTGCAGGCTGCAAAAAAGTTATAAAGGCGGTGAAAACTGGGTAAACAACATAGAATGTGCAGCACACAAGCCATATTTGACATCAGACTCCCACAACACATCCAACAGTGTACGCAACATAACACACAACACACCCATCAGTCACTACTCCCGCATTGTGCACCAACTACGCCATACGCAGTTCGCACTACACAAAACACACGCCACAACATGCACCCCCACACACACTCACACACAAGCCGCACCACATGCACTACGCACCACATGCACTACGCACCTCATGCTCGATGCACTCTCCTTGCACACACACCGCTCGACGTACTCCTAACGCACACCACACGACACACAACATGCACTTCCAAAACACACACACCACACCCCACATAAAATGCAACACGCACTACACACACAGCACATACACACCACACCCACAACACATACACCCCACACACACCACACCACACCACACACACACCACACACACACACACCACCACCAGCCAGAAGGCGGGGCAGGAGCCACAACCCCGGAGCGGCACAAAAAGCAGGGCGTGTGCAGCAGTGAGCAGATCAGTCATTTCGGCGGCGTCACTGGAGCGTCGGGGCGGCGAAATGAGCGCCAGCTTCTGAAATGTGCGTGGGCGCGCGACGCTCGCTTTCTCCGGGCCTCGTTTATCGTGCGTTGGCCCCTACGTCGGGCCTGCGCTGGCGCCCGTACTTCTCCTCGACAGATTTATTGTTGAGCTGCGAATCTTGCGCATCCTTCTGCATAGTTTCAGAGAGAAGTGATCTTGCTACTATTGTCATTGTTGTCGTCGCTCTTCCTCTTCGGCTATTTCAGTGAGAAGTAATGCTCCTAATACTGTTGTCATTGATGTCGTCACTTATCTAGTTCATCCTACTTCGCTATTTCAATGAAAAGTATTGTTGTTACTGTGATCATTGTTGTCGTCACGTATGACGGTAGAACTCTTTTCGCTACGACTGTTGTTCCTGCGTGTCATCGATATCAAAAACCTTAATGTAACTTTTGTGGCTACTCTGATATGTATTTATTTATTTTCTAGCGTTTCAATACCTTCGCCATGTTCCAGCACCTTCGGTGTCATAGTACTCTCGTTATTGAGTTTCTAAACAAAATTTTAGCCACTCACAATTTGAATTGATTATTTTGCCTCAGATGCCATCGACAGCTGCTGCTGAATACACGTCTCAATACTTACAATAATGCTGAGTGAGGGTCAGTCACCGCTGTCCGCAGCTGCAGTCATGCAGGATCACTCACCACTGACAGTGATCAGTCAAGAGGACGGCGCAACACAATGGCTGGACGAGGGCAGCAAGTGGCGAGACTGCCGCCGTCATGCGCTCAATCTTTTGAACACAATGTTAAGTCAAACATAATATTAAGTCAAACACAATATTAAGCATAAGACAATTTAAGTCAAACACAATAGTAAGTCAAACACAATATTAAGTATAACACAATATTAAGTCAAACACAATAGTAAGTCAAACACAATAGTAAGTCAAACACAATAGTAAGTCAAACACAATATTAAGTATAACACAATATTAAGTCAAACACAATAGTAAGTCAAACACAATAGTGAGTCAAACACAATATAAAGTATAACAGGAGTTGCCTCCTCACTGCCTACCAGTTTACAATAAATAATTTGCAGTCAATGTAGCACTTCTTCTTTCTCTTATAATTGCACAACTTTTGCAAAGCTCAACTACCGTACCTTACTTTCGCATTTTGTGTATCGTTGCTTTTCCATGTTCTATTGATTTAAAAAAAATTTTGAAACAAAAAAGATAAGAAAAGAAAATGCAACAGATACATGTCGGCTGCTTACTACATATTGTATAGTGTAGTCTGAGTAACTACTCTTCCCTCATCAATTTCTATGAGTTTCGATGCACGACGTCTCCATGTTGCTTTTTTTACAAGCCCAGATCTCGCTCATCACTGCTGCACAACGCTCGTTCAATTTGAATTTTCAATTTTGAAAATTAAAATTTAATGTTCAACATTTTTCACCACTGGAAGACCATTGCATAAGATGATATGTCGTATAATGCCAATGTTTTCCATTAACTGAACACCATTGAACAAAACCCATATGATATGTATCAGGCTTGATTGGAATAAAGCATCCTTTAAAATACAACGAGTTCTTTGAGAACTAAATTCCCAGCCAAAGAAGCAGCAACGATGCATTCCTTAGACGAAACTTGAAAATTAAGCCAAAGTTGCAGAGCTTCACAGTCTCATAGCAGCTCCAGACACAAATGTTACAATACGGCTTCTTTTCCCGCAACAGAACGTGTGCACGAAAGTAAAGCTTTTTCCTTACTTGAAAGAGGTGTGATCCATAAACTACGCCGTGTTCTAGGCAACTTTGGTTTAATAAAATGACATTTGTTTTAATATACGGCTACGCAACTGCAAGGCATGCGGAAGGACAGGTTCTAGGCCTATTGGTACACGACACCCGTTGTGCTGCACTGTGGTCCCTACGCTGCTCACTACGCTGCTCCTTACTCTGCTCCCTACACTACTCCCTAGTTCATACGCTATTCCCTTCACTTTCAATACCGGGAAATACGACAGATCGAAGTCGACCCCGAAAAAATATAATCGAGCGAAACTCGCCAGCGCTACAAGTGCGAGCTGCGGAGCTGCGCGTTCGCTGCAACTGGAACGAGTCGGGCCTGGATGGCGCGCCCTCGGCTGCTCCAGCTGGAGCGGCTGCGGCATGTTACTGGGCGTAGTCCTCTGATGTGCGGCCTGACAAGCCTGCGTGCTGCCGTGCTGCACTTGATGATGCTGCTCCTGCTGCTACTTCTAATGCTGCTCAGGATGCTTCTGATGCTAGTGCTGCTCGTGCTAATCTTCCAGCTGCTGCAGAGGCAGGTGATGCTGCAGAGGCTGGTGATGCTACAGAAGAGGCTGGTGATGCGACTGCAGAGGCTGGTGATGCGACTGCAGAGGCTGGTGAAGCTGCTTCAGAGGCTGGTGATGCTGCTGCAGAGGCAGGTGATGCTGCTGCAGAGGCTTTTGATGCTGCTCCACAGACTGGTGATGCTACAGAAGAGGCTGGTGATGCTGCTNAAAGGCCGGTGATGCTGCTGCAGAAGCTGGTGATGCTGCTGCAGAGGCTGACGATGCTGTTGCAGAGGCTGGTGACGCTACAGAAGAGGCTGGTGATGCTGCTGCAGAGGCTGGTGACGCTACAGAAGAGGCTGGTGATGCTCCTGCAGAGGCTGGTGATGCTGCTGCAGAGGCTGGTGATGCTGCTGCAGAGGCTGGTGATGCTGCTGCAGAGCCTGGTGATGCTGCTGCAGAGGCTGGCGATGCTGTTGCAGAGGCTGGTGATGTTACTGAAGTGATGCTGCTGCTATCGTTGCATTCGTTTGATGCAAGTGTTGTGGCTGGCTCTGCTGCTGCATGCTGTTCACCCAGCGCTCAGCTCCAGCAGGTCACTGGAGAAACAGCGCTCTGACTCAACTCGTATATCTACTGTATACTGTATATCTACTGTATATCTACTCTATACCTGAGTTAAAATTAATGACCTCGAGAAACGGAGCGCGGTGTCTGCTTAACTTTTCCCTACTTTGTTTAATCATGAACCTCAAATTATCATCCGATTTGCATGTCTTCCTAAAATATTAACGATAAAGAGGCAGGACGCTATACAATGGGGCATGACATCCATGAGGGCACAAAAAATACAGTTATTTTTTTAAACAATGCTTGTTTGCAACATTTGTGCCTCTAACCCACAATCCTAAGCCCTCACTGTTGCATCCCGGAGCATGTTATTGTCTACGGCGATTTGGTTGCCTACAATAGAGTTATTGGTGATATTTACTCATTCAGAGTATCAAATGGGAGGTGAATGACAAGAAATATCCGTGATTTATCATCTGAATCTATCATACGTAAGATGTGTTGCAAGTACGAGTACGTTATTCTTCGTTAATTTGTTACCATCGACCTCGACATTTCAGTTTCATGGAACTGATTTTGTTTCCCCTTCTCCATTATCGAACGAGCGACATGTGATGATGAGTGCACAGTGAGAGGAGCTACACACAGGCAATATTACGTGCCCTGCACACATCACACTCGCCACCGAAGACAACACACTGCAGAACATACTCCACCGAGGACATCACACTCACCACCGGAGACAACACACTGCAGAACATACTCCACCGAGGACGTCACACTCACCACCGGGGACAACACACTACAGAACATGCTCCACCGGAAACATCACACTCACCACCGGAGACAACACACTACAGAACATTCTCCAGCGGAGACATCACACTCACCACCGGAGACAACACACTACAGAACATACTCCACCGAGGACATCACACTCACCACCGGAGACAACACACTACAGAACATATTCCACCGAGGACATCACACTCACCACCGGGGACAACACACAACAGAACATTCTCCAGCGGAGACATCACACTCACCACCGGAGACATCACACTCACCACCGGAGACATCACACTCACCACCGAGGACATCACACTCACCACCGGAGACAACACACTACAGAACATACTCCACCGGAGACATCACACTCACCACTGGAGACAACACACTACAGAACATACGCCACCGGGGACATCACACTCCCCACCGGGGACACCACAGCAAACATTACACGACTACACAGCCGGCCGCCTCTGCTTATCCTAGAGCAAGCATGGGGCTTTTACGAAGTATGGCCCTCATGTAAATATCCTGGCGGCATCAAGAAGACAAACATGTTCATCGAATTTGAAGAAATATGGCCCTCATGTAAGTAGCCGTGCGGCATTCAAAGACACATTCATAAAGGTTCATAAAGACAAACAATGCCTACTAAAGACAAATACATTCATAAAGGTTCATAAAGCAGCACCCGAGCCGGGCAAGGGATGTTTGAGCGCGGCCCCTCTGCAGTGCTCGCGCCGTGTCCGGCCCGCGCTGTGCAAAGAGCAAATTGTGATCGATTGCGTCATTGAAGGCATCGAATGTGCGCTCCCTTGTTGAGTGTGGCGCAACATAGAGATCTTACGATGTCACGGAGGCAGCGTGCGCATGGTGCTGGGTCAGTTACGTGACAAGAGGGTGTGAGGGATGTGAGGATGTTGACATGAGGCAGAGGCTGTGAGGATGTTGACAGGAGGCAGAGGCTGTGAGGGAGAGATGTGAAGATGTTGACAAAAGGCAGAGGCTGTGAGGGAGATATATGAGGATGTTGACATGAGGCAGAGGCTGTGAGGGAGAGATTTGAGGATTGTCCAGCAAGAGGTGTGTGTTTACCGTGCGATTCACTGTACCTTTTCTCTCGCTGACTCGTGTTTGCGCGACTTCGCGCGACTTCAGGGAATTTTTTTTTCTGGTAATGCTTGAGTTTGTTTACTTTAGATTTCACTGCAGATTTATGTTTTATAGTGATGATTATTTGTAAAATTTACAACTTTGTTACGAGTTTTCCAACAAACTACTAACGATCACGTTATAGGATGTCACGTTCACCACGTTTCCGCGGTTGCTCCGGTCGGTTAGGTTGGAGGAAGCAGTATTGAGAAGCCATCTTAACTGCTTGTTTATATTCTCATCCTTTCAAACAAGCGAGAAAATTATAGCTGTACGATAACATTTTAATCTGTGAGCCATGGTTCAATTTGAATAGTGATAGTGAATTTTGTTTGATTGGTAGCCTTTGTTACAGGTACGTAAATGAGCAATTTACCATGTGGCACACTTATGTACCAATACACAGTGAACGTATATGTACCAATACGCAGTGAACGTAGATGTACCAATACGTTGCGAACGTATATGTACTAATACGCAGCGAACGAGTTAATTTAAGAAGACATTTATTCCAAGACCTGCACACCGCCAGGCCTGCAGCCGACGCTCAGGGGCCGGTGACCGCCACGCCCTCCTGTGCTGGCAGCGTCCGCCAGCCTGCTGCTCATAACTACGATTACTTCTGTATGTAGGAAACAAAATTACCAAATTAATTCATTAAAATTAATCTACCTCTGCATCAGTTGTGGTAAATAAATTGTTTAAATTGTTTATACATGTTCACCATGTGTTGGTACATTTGTGTACCACTTGGCAAATTGCTCATTCACTTACCAGTAACAATGGCTACCATTTCACTAATTTCACTAGCTTTGTTCAAATTAGACTATGGCGTTCAAGTCAAAATGTTATCGTGAAGTGATATTTTTCCCGTTGGTTAGATAGGATAAGAGTGTAATCAAGCAGTAAAGATGGCTTTTCAATTCTGCTTCTTCCACCAACCCAACCGACCGGAGAACCGCGGAAACGGAGTAAAGGCGTTAAGTGAACATTTTGCTGCTGATAATTGAACGGAACTGTTCCGTTGACAGAGCTATGCACTCTGATATTTCAACTGCGTACTTTTAGAGAGCTAAAGTGCTGCTTCTAGGGCCAACATGCAAGCAGCGCATTTTGATTGGATGTCTGTGGCAAAAATTTGCGGCATTGATTTCATTTTGACTGTTGCGCGCCGCCCGGCAACGCAACAGCTGCACGGACAGCGAATACAAAAAATTACCTGTTGCTCAGGTAGACAGCAGACTACAGAATGATTCCGCCTAGCATCAATAAATTTCCGATGTGCTCTCATAATACAAATGAAAGGCTCGAACGAGTTCAATGTTTATTCTTTTCGCCCGACATGGCAGCCGTTGAGGCCGTAGTCCGGAGCCATACTCAGATACTTCAACACTGTATCTATTTGGCAATGGAACAACTAAGCCAATTAGTGGAAGAAAACATATGTTGTAAAAGAGTTAGGTTATATAAGATAAAATAATAGCTTCGAAGACTACAATACATTAGTGAAGTATAACGTACAATATTCTAATTTTTTTTAATTTCCCAACGTTAAGGTCCCGCAGGATGTCCCTAAAGATGGACTGCGGAGAAACGAAAGCAGCAAGCCTGTAACTCGGAGTCCAGCTCGCACGCTGCTGTTGCGGATAAAACATCACAAACTTTGTTTGCAGCAAGTCTTGGCTATGAGCTGTAGATTTTCTAACGAGTGTCTCAGACTCACAAGTCTGGCGTGGAGAGGAGTTAAAACCTGGGGGATGGGAACGACGCGTGGCACATCCAGCCTGGCTTGCAACACTGAAGAAGAGCGGGCAAATAATGGCAGAGGACATGGGACAATAAGTGAAGTGTCAGGTAGCCAGGGCAAGTAGAGGCGCGGTCTAGAGCGGCGCGGCTTTCATTACTAGGTAGAAAAGTCTCCTGCCTTTCTCGGAAGTTATTCGCCGTAAATCTGCCGCGTTTGTGCGGCCAATCACCGGCGATCGCCGGCTAGTGACCCACTCACTGATCACGATCCTAAAATCTCGATCTGATAAGCGATACTTGCCGTGATAGCCGCCCATTACCGAGCTGGAGTGCCCGCCCGTTTCCGCCGGGTGCTGGTCGTCTCCATTTGTCCTGCAGCGCCCCGCGCCCCGGCACTTGGGGCCTGGCTTCATCTGCGCGCTGTCCTGCCTTCAATGGTCTTATTGAATTTATGATTCATAGAAAGTAGAAGACTCGCACTCCAGTATTTACGGCCTGACTTCATCAGCGCGCTGTCCTGCCTTCAATGGTCTCATTAAATTAGGATGTAGGAGCTAAAGACTCTTCTGTATAATTATTTTTCATCGTAAGTCTAGTACAAGACCTCATAAGAACTAATATCAAATTCTTTTTCGACGACAAACCAGCAAAATGCTTTCTAGAATGTTCAGCACATAAAAAAAATCGTGCATCTACAAGTCTTAAAGCGTTAAAATAAGTAGGATTCTGGCATCTTTGAGGCCATGATTTTACAAGATTTGAACATAGTGCTTTCAATTTTTATTGGTAAAAGCTCACATATTTTAAACACGTAAGAAGTGAAGTATACACATCGTCTGCGCTGCCACGGTTTTACTCCACCTTTGCAGAAGGGAAACGCGATCAAATGTAGACAGTGCTCTAGGTAGTGCCAATCGGAGGTGTTCATGGTAGTGTGGTACTGAGGTGGCTGCCGGAACATTGTTGCAGAGCACTTCGATAATTCATAAAAAAGGTATAGGTACTCGTATATAAGTACCCGTACTTACTTGGCTTAGGAATCAGAGCTCGGGAGGCGGGGAAGGGGCGGGGGAGTAGAGACGGTCACGATCAGCTCGCTCCCACAGCACAGGAAGTTAACAAATAGCCACAGGCTCTTCGATCCTTATCTCCAGATATTGGTCAAAAGCGAGTCAGATTTTATCCAGACAATAAAGAGCATAGTTAGAAATTACGCCCATTGAAAACCCCAGAACATAGCGACGTATTTGCATGGGTGCTGAGCAGTAGTAGTGGTAGTAATGGTACAAGTTGGAGGAGTAGGTGCTACAGTAAACATCTCTTTACTGAACAACTCATTCAAAAATTATGCATTGAAGTAAGCAAAGCGGAGTATATCAAAGAATATCATTTGATTGTTGAAGAATGAATTATGAGCCACAAATAATTTACTTGACCAAAAAGAAATAATGAAAAAATCAGCAATGCGAAAGATAAGTTAATCATTGATGTGACTCGCCCGGGCAGGTCGGAGCTATAGAGGAAAGACTAGTTTTATTTTTGGTAAAAATATTCAAGTTGATTTCAATATATGTTTGCACAGCTGGCCTCATAATCCCTTTGCAGTACACACAACACACAGCCAGCACACCGGATACAACAGACACAACAAAACAGCAACTCAGTGCGACACAAAAAAACATAATTCAGTGAGACGTGGAAGGTGTCATTTATTATCAGGCTGCAAGCCTAATGTTTTCTGAACGTTAATAGATTTCCTTTCTTTTGAAATTATTATTGTCCAGCCCACGCATCAATTTCTGTAAATATTTCAGAACTAAAAACAGAGTCAGAAACTTAGTTCGAACGCTAGACTGAGACTTTCTACTTGCACTTCCAATCCCTCAATCTTGGACAGCTTTCGAAATTCAACTTCGGGTTTCTTCGTTCACAATCCGCGTCTTTCAAATTTACCAGCGATTAAAGGTTTTTAAAATCGAATGAAACATTCAAAAAATTTACCAAAATTTTCTCGTATTTCGTCAATCAAAATCCCGTGACAGCCTACAATCAGCAAGAAATAGATTGCCAACCTAACACAACAACACAGTAAATGCCGCTGACATTATAGCTCATCTGCGTAAATGTTTTTTTTGTTTCAGCTACAGTCATTGTAAAGTGTTTTTAGCCTTGGGTGACATTCATTTCTCTCACCTGATTTTCAGGAATCCTTTGTGCCAGTTTTGATTTTGTGTGATATGTCAGAAATTCATTGCGTGTCAAAGTACGTCTGTTGAGCTCGTGCCTCCGTACCTGTCGCTGGGCAGCACGGGACGCTAACTTCACATTTCCAAACAGTTATCCGTTCAGTTTTACGCACACACAAAATCCTTCACTTGCACCCATTAAACTTTAAACAATGTCAAGAGTTACCGCACAGGCCTCGGATGTAAGTGGGAAGTGACCTCCGTGGCATTCTTCATCAATGCGTCGCAATATTTTTGACCGGTATTTATACAGGAATTTTGGCTTTGTCAAACATTGATAACGGAAAGCAATTTCAGGTTTTTCTCTCAAACTTTTGTTCAGCCACTGACTTGGCTATTGCGATCCTTGTATATGTCTGCACACTAAGGTGCTTCATTTTGAGATACTTTGAGAACAAATATTATCCATACTGTGAATCAACTTCCCTGAGAATATGATGTTTCTATTTGTTTCTTCGTTTCCTTTAAAATCTGTAACGAGTAGCCAGTCGTGGTTAGAGCAAAATTATATAATGATCTACTCATCACTCAATTCTGAATCCATCATTTTGTCAGCGTACCAATTATGCAGAAACTCTGTACATCAAACTCCAACCAATGCTCCTTATGATCTGCCTCCCTCTTCATTTGATCGGAATAAAACATCCTCTTTTGCGTGAGTGCCACACTGCCTCATGATGCCACACTGCCTCATGATTCCACACTGCTTCATGACGCCACACTGCCTCATGATGCCACACTGTCTCATGAAGCCACACGGCCACAACATCCCAAAACTGCCATGCCACAACATCCCAAAACTTCGCTTCCTATCAGTTTTAAATTACCGCAAAAGTCTTCGCAGATTAGCGCAGTGACGTCTGTGTGAGGGCGGGTCGCTGCAGAATTTTCATTACGTTCACTACCGATTTACCACAAGGTAAATCGCTCATTTATGTATCGATGTAAAAGAACCGCATTTCAACTATTTCAGCAAATGCTTTAGAAGAGATTTGAGCAAACGATGTAAAATATCATCATGCTGTAATATTTTCACACTTCTTAGGAAATATTGATTTTTTTCGATCAGAATGGTCGTTTTTTAAACTCTGCAACTTACAACCTTACATCACATGAGACGCTGGACGCACATGCGCGGCCAGCGGCAGCGAACGTGTTGATGGTCGTCAAAATTACGATGCGATAACATCAAGCTGTTTTTTTAGCACATCGAAGATTAAATTCATGAATACATTAATACATCAAGTAATAAATTCAGTTGTAAATTAATACATCAGGTTTTAAATTCAAGAATACATTAATACATCAAGAATACGTCAAGTTATTGTTTTTAAATTTGGTTTGCATTTCACAAATTCAAGTTTCTCCTGGCCGTTCAGGGTCCAGAGTACTGTTTCGGTTGATTTTGCAGTTTTGTAGGATTGCGACACAGTCGGGCCCGTGTGGGGCTGTGTGCAGCGGCCGCCGCCGTGTTTGGCAACACTGGCCGTGTTTTCCTCCAACGGCCCGATCACAAAACTGTGGAATGCGCACGAGCTCAGGTGCGTATTATTAACAGCCTCCACCTGTGGCATTCTACTATTAACTTGCAGACACACTGTTGTGGCATTCCATAACCGCCCCCCCTCCTGATCTCATCCTCTCGCTCTCTCTCCCTCACTCCCTCTCACTCTCTCTCTCACTCTCTCTGTCTTGCTTTTATGTCAATCCCCCAAAAAAACTCCGCGAAATTGGGTGTTCGGAACCCCCTCCTGTAAAAAAAGAAACATTTTGTAAAAATTTAGGTGTGATTCAAGTTCACTGAATTTAACAGGTGTAGTCATTATACGGTGGCATTACGGAGACATTGGAGAAGAAGCTGAGCAAAAATCAGGGCCAA
>JACJUY010001699.1:17585-40894 GCA_014220935.1 Platorchestia sp. MABIK | reverse complement strand
GGAGGACGCGGTGGACACCGTCAGCGCAGGGGACGGAGGACGCGGTGGACACCGTCTGCGCAGAGGACGGAGTAAGAACAAAGAAGTAACTGAACGAAGAAGCGAAGGAACCAACATCAGCTGTTTTCCCTTTATGCCAAATATTGAATTTAGATCAACATACATGTATGTGTTTAATTACCATAGTTGTGTAATTTCATGAATAGTTAATGATCAAAGTTAACTGATACCAAATTTAATCGTGTCAAGTCAAATATGTTTTAAATGCAAGAACTTGTTATATTTAGGTAATTATAAGATCAAACATATTTGATCTCACTTACAAACGGGAATCCTGGATTCAGATTCTGTACATGCTGCCATTTGCGGTCCATGAAATTTACACATAAGTTACCGTAGAGTTATGGTGATTAAGGCTCATTGGCGAGCAGTGTTGGGCAGCGGTCGACAGCTTTTTTTATGAATAAGCTCGAACTTCCACGACTTCATCGTTAATTGCGAATTTTACCATTTTACGACATGCTTCCATCTCGTGCGCTGGCGAGCAAATCATCCCTCGCTGCATCGCGGCTCCGTCGAACTATTTTTTGATGACCGCCCGTCGCTGGTCAAATGACTTCACTTGTGCACCAGGAATGTAAACCAGAAAAAACATGTCCTCTAAAAAAACAAAATTTTGTAGAAAAACACAGGTTTTAAAAAACACAGTTTTCAAAAAGAACATAATTAAAAAAAATTGAAAAACGTAGTTTTTAGAAACAGATTTTAAAAAACACAGTTTATCTAATGTCGCGCAACTGATCACATAAAACAGAAAAACTGGCTCCATTATGACCACGTTTGAGCTCATTCTACACACAATTTTTATTACCAATAGTAGAGCACACGGCAAAGAACACCGCAGCCGCGCCTGAAGTTGTTGACAACCGCAAATGACCGCACGATGGCGTCACGCTTCCTTGAGAATGCCATGTAGATTTTCCTTTCTTTACTTCTTATTGATACGAGAACTTATTGTTAGTTTCTTGCTAACTTGTTAGTTTCTTGCTAACTTGTTAGTTTCTTGCTAACTTGTTAGTTTCTTGCTAACTTGTTAGTTTCTTGCTAACTTGTTAGTTTCTTGCTAACTTGTTAGTTTCTTGCTAACGAGGCATTTTAACATTTCGATGCTTCTGGCTTGAAAAATGACTCGCAAGAAGGGGAAAGTAACAATCGACAGCGATTACTTCAAGAGAAAAGTAAAATCTGCAGGCCACGACACTCGGAATGCCGAGCGTCATACAAGATGTTGTAAATCTGTATTCTAGAATCCGGGATCGGTGTTCCCGGTAGAGGATCAGGTCAATCTAAGAGATAAGAGAGGCGCGAAGCACGTAAAGGAAGGCCTTGTACCAGTTAATTAGACAAGCGTTGAGGACGCTCAGAGTGAGGCGCGTTATCGAACGCGAGGTGTCGGTGAGTGGCACTTCGCAGTCTCCAGGAAACGCTTCTTGTGTCCAGAAACCGCAAGTGACATCCAAGCTCCCACTGATAAGATATGGACTGCTTTATTAGCAGCTGTGATGTTCCTCGAAGTACCGTGTTGTCTGCTCAGGAATGTCTCTATTGAGCTGTCGCCACTGCACCACGGCTGTACTTATTACATCTGCTGTGCTCAGGAATGTGTCTATTGAGCTGTCGCCACTGCACTGCAGCTGAACTTATACATCTGCTGTGCTCAGGAATGTGTCTATTGAGCTGTCGCCACTGCACTGCAGCTGTACTTATACATCTGCTGTGCTCAGGAATGTTTCCAATGACATATATAAAGCTGTAGGATTACTATAGACGGGTTCACAAAACTTTCACCGTGTCCTAGAGTGATGGAAACAATGCCATACCTGGAAAGTTCATGTATTCACGCGTTCGAAATATTGTCAGTGTTTCATGAGAAAACGTCCAGCGATGAAGTCATTGTGCATCGCTCGTGCATATATTAAAGAAAAGCGTCTTAGAGCAAGTTCAGCTAAATTATTCTTCAAGAGCAAACCATTATTGAAACTATGAACTACAATTATTTCAATACATAGGTTATATATGAGAATTTATGTGTCAAAATGAGTTCCAGGTGATTATAATAAGCGTTGTGATGTATAGAATTCATTATATCTGCGACTCACATCGTAAACGTGAGCTGTACTGATCGAACAAAGGATTACGTCAATAGATGGATGGTGCTGCTTTGGTGCGTGTTGTGGGAGCAGTCACCAGCTGTCTACATCACCGCATGGCTTCAGTAGCCGGGCTGGAACATTCAGCAAAGAAGCAATAATGCGTAAGTAAAAGTGAGGAATGAGAAAGATATTTTCAATAAAGAGATTTGTTTTTCCAATGAAGAGGTATTCAATAAAGACACATTAAATAAAGAGAGCACATAAAGAGACAATTTCAATAACTGTTAATAAACAGGAAAAGAGACAATTTCAATAAATATAAACATGCAGGAAAGAATTAAACTGTGAGAAGAAAGCACATTGCACATGTGACGCACAAACTTGCCCTGACGCACTCTGGTTGTCATACCGTGCACCAAATCCGTCATCCGTCGTGTTCACTCGTCCTTGCTTGCATACAGTCAATCAATTATCTCGACGCGACGGCTGCGGGATTGTTCATGGTCGAGATATAAATTACTGCGAGTCAGATGAGACCACAGTATGTAAAGTTAGTGACAGGTTGATGGATGATTGTGTTTCCTCCTAAGCCAATTATTGTCTCAATGCGACGCTTTTGATGCGGTCGCCAGTGAAAGACATAAGCTCGTGCGACTCGACGGAGGCTCGTGCTCGTCCACCGATGTTATTCTAAGACACTATGTCCTGCCTCATTTAATACGCGCACAAAAATCGCTCTGGAGACGAGACTCTCCAAGTCGAGAGATTCCGGAAAATTGTTGCGGTGAGGCGGCTATTTCGAGTATTGTGAAAGTGGTCAAGGAGATGAAATCCTGTAGAGCGGCTCAGCTCGAGCACCCTAAGTCGCGTTATCAAGGAACGCGCTTTGTTTTTGGGGCATTGGCTCGTGACTTAAGATAATTCTGCAGCTCTGTGAAGCCCGCTCCACATCGCCGGCTTTGTTCTGTGGCAGATTATACTCCACACAACGAGAGGATTTACTCAAAGCCTTTTTATGACACTCTCTGAATCAAAACGTGTTGTTTACGCCGCGCTTGACCACGAGGACTCCATGGGAAAGTTTGTGTTGGTATTTCTTTGTGATTTGAGAGGCCATCCCTGAGCACACATGCTGGGCAGCACAGTCTATATTCAGGAAGTGGCGTTGCAAATACTAATAAAGGAAATTTTTTCGAACAAATCTTTTGGAGAAAGTTAGACGAATTATTAGTAGTGCTAGGCTACGTCACATACCATGACGGCATCACTTCTTCAATTGACATAATCGTGTGGAAAATCTATCTCCCTGCATCACGCGGTTGTTGAGTAGCAGACGCAAATCTCGTACAGCATTGAGGAAGTTGCTACCAAACTTATTTTCTATAAAACCCTTAAATATTTCAGTGTAGGTAATGGCAGTGAAGGTAATGGTTGCACTCTGATTACGACAGTTTTTTCTTTGTTTTTGTCTCAGAAGCACTGCAGTGCATTCGCGCGCTATATACAGTGTGTCCCACAAAACCCCGAACATAGTATTTATTTTCCCGTCTCAAAAATACCACCATAATCATTAGTATCTTTTCTATCGATTAATTTTGAAGGATAATTTTGCTAGAAATTGAATGCTTGTGGTATTTTTATGATGGTATTATTGAGACGGGAAAATAAACACTCGATCGGTTCGGGTTTTTGTGAGACACACTGTATATATATATACTCGTAAGCTGCACTCGTGCACTGTACGCGTGCTGTGAACCAGGCCACCGTTTCCGATCGAAGATAACAAAACAAAAATGAATTCATTATCGAAACTAAGACGTGTATGCTTTATTCCCCCTGTCGGAGAACAAAACTGATATTTTGAAAGTATACCTAAGTGTTGATGGAAAAATATACTTGTAAATTTTAAATAATGGACATGACACGTTAGAGATGATGAATCGATAGTCATAGATGGAAATCATCATCACATGTGGTATATCGGGTGACCCACATAAGTGTCCCTTATTTTTGTATAAATCATACCTCCTGTTCACATTGAGATATTTTTAATCTGTTTGTTTCATATTATTGACAATTTTGTTTTTATTCAGATGAAAACTAAATTGATTTTCTCTGCATAATGTCTACTGCACTGTAGGAACTTGAATGAATAAGATACAACATGTTTGTGACAAGAAAATCATTGAAATGCCCTTATTGATATTTTTCTTTTTCTAGCTTTCCAATCCACAAAACTAAATTCTAATTGGGAAATTAGTGACGGTGTTGACCTGGAGCCGGTTTTTAGCGACACAGATCCTGTCACCATTGGAAGCCTGACAAGCAACATCACAGTAGCGAAGCCAACCCGAGCAGAGAATGATTTCCATTCTTACTGTTCACAATACTTCCATGTTCATTAAACTTCCTCAGTCTATAAGCCGTTTCCTTATCAGGGCAGGTTATTCCAGGAAACTTTTTGATATAAGCTATTCAAACTTGTTCACCGCTCTCAGTTGCTTCAAATTCTAAGACAATAAAAATTCATAAATCTTTAGTCAGCTGCATTTTAGAGGTCTTCAACTATTGAGAATAAAGAATTTAGTTTCTAACTCACAAAAGGTTTAAATACTCACGTGAATATAAGATACAATTTTCAAATATTGTTGATAACCGTTGAAATTACGTATTAAAGTTGAGCCGTTTTTCTGTGATTTTCTCGTCACAAAGCATGTTGTGCCCTGTTCATTGAACTTCTACAGTGCAGTAGATGTTCTGTACATATGAACAATATTATTTTCTATGAATAAAAAACAAAAAATTCGATAACATGAAACAAACAGACTCAAAATATTTCAATTTGAACTGGACCGGAACAGACTGGAAATAACAAACGATGATTTAACAATCACGAACTAATAAATAATTGTTGAGCTTCATTAAACACAACCAACAACACAACCCTGTAGAAGACACGCGCTCTACACAGCCCCTGCGTCATTTACTGCTCATAAATCAAGAAATAAAACACGGGACTAATGTTCAGAAAAAATAAAAAAATAATCCAAAGCCGAAGTTTGCAGGCATTGTGTAGTGTTCAGGTATCCAGTTCACAAAATGTGGCAATATAAGACCTATTCCGCACTAAATCAACTAATCCATTCATGGAATAAATAACCAATACATTTTAGAAACATGCACATGTCTACAATTGCATAAATCCACAATATGTGTACTGAATATTGCAGGACATTGAGATCAACACAAAATTAGTGCAGGAGTGTACTTACAGAGATTGAGGCGTCAGCGCCATGTGACAAACATGAGTCGAGAGACAGATTAAATCAATTTAATTATTAATTAAATCAATCCATTTAATGTAATAAATTATTAAATTAATTTAGTTTCATCAATCATCTAATCAGTTGAATCGATTTAATCGTCCCACACGGCGGCAGGGGTACGGGAGAGCAGAGATAATCTGTTGTGGGTGGCGTGAGGCGAGTGACCGCAGCAGGGCAGGCCCTGGCCCGCCACTTCCGTCTGCGGCGCCAACATGCACAAGAGAGAATGAAAAACTGTTTATTTACAAGAAATTTGGTTCAGGAAATGTAGTTGAATATTTTACTTCTTAAAAATTTCCCAATGTTAGGAAAAACAGTTTATTTCCTAGGAAGTTGATACATGAAATGTGATACAACATTACGGTTTTTAAAAAATTTTTCAATATAAAGAAAGACCTTTTATTTCCAATAAATTTGATCCATGAAATGTAGTACAATAGTTTAGTTTTAGATTTTTTGGTATGAGGAAAAACCGTTTGTTTCCAAGAAATTTGACACATGAAATGTAGTGCAAGAAATTTGATACATGAAATGTAGTGCAAAAACTTTGATCCATGAAATGTAGTGCAACATCTAAGTTTCAATTAATTTCTCAATATAACGAGAAATCGTTTTTTGACAAGAAATTTTATAGAAGAAATGTGGTATTACATTTTAGTTTTTAAAAATTTCCTAATATAAAAGTTCTTGATCGCTAGACAAAGCACACGAGGTGTACAATAGCCGTGTCAGGGGGTAATCGTGTTATTGAGAGAAACAGCGAAACTGTTTGCTCCTGAATATTTTATCCGTAGCAAGATGACTGAAGGCTTATAAACAGTTTAAAAACACTTTAACTATTATTGGAAAATGCCGAACGTTTTCAAATTGTGTGCCATGTGCAGGACTGTGTGTTGTGCTGTGTAATGTGTGCAGGGCTGTGTGTTGTGCTGTGTGTGCAGGACTGTGTGTTGTGCAGTGTGTGCAGGGCTGTGTGTTGTGTAATGTGTGCAGGGCTGTGTGTTGTGTAATGTGTGCAGGGCTGTGTGTTGTGCAATGTGTGCAGGACTGTGTGTTGTGTAATGTGTGCAGGACTGTGTGTTGTGTAATGTGTGCAGGGCTGTGTGTTGTGTAATGTGTGCAGGGCTGTGTGTTGTGTAATGAGTGCAGGACTGTGTGTTGTGCAATGTGTGAAGAACTGTGTGTTGTGTAATGTGTGCAGGACTGTGTGTTGTGTGATGTGTGCAGGACTGTGTGTTGTGTAATGTGTGAAGGGATGCCTGCCAAACAGTGTCCTGCATGTAGAAAGTAGCAGTTTGTGATGAGGGATAAATTGAGTGGCGTGAATTTCTAAAAGCAAACTTGTCCCTTTCTTTTCATAAGAAGTTACAGTTAACATCCGTCTCGCCACTTCTTTTGTAAGAAAGACTCTTTTGAGTGAGGCTGTCAGAACTTGTGTCTCGCACCTTATGAATCATCGTGGTGGCAACTACACCACACGAACAAGACACCAACTACACCACACGAACACGATGCCAACTACACAACACGAACACGACACCAACTACACCACACGAATACGACACCAACTACACCACACGAACACGACACCAACTACACCACACGAACACGACACCAACTACACCACACGAACACGACACCAACTACACCACACGAATACGACACCAACTACACCACACGAACACGACACCAACTACACCACACGAACACGACACCAACTACACCACACGAACACGACACCAACTACACCACACGAACACGACACCATCTACACCACACGAACACGATGTCAAAAGCTCACGGAACCCACGACATGTCGCCAGTATCAAATGCTGGCCTCAACTTACTGGCTTACTATACTGTCTAATATTTATTTGTTAAAAAATTTTGCCGCTAACAATAGTAAAAACTACTGAACGTCTCTCATAATATTTGTGTGTGAAATTTTCGTTTGTGTCACTGCCCCATTAGTAACAACGATAAGCTCTTTTTGATCGTAAATCTACTCCCGGCAGCTCTTGGGTAACTTGCGTCGCTCTATCGTAGGAAAACTTCACGACGCGACTTTAAATTTGGCCTGAGTTTTATGAAATGCAAATCGGGCTCCATCCTTACGGGGCCCATCGTCCAGTTTGCAGAGCTCAGAACTTCTAGCTAAAATGAATCCAGAATGCCTCGCTGAGCAAAATGTAGAAACCGCCCAAAAGTTAGTATGAGATCACCACTAAGCTCGTGCTAAAAGGGCTAAATTTGCGGTGTGTTTGCAGCGGCGTCACGTGGTACGTGGCAGGAAATACCTGAGCCGTGCCCTGACAACTTGGCCGCCCCGCTGCTGTGTATCGCCGCCCGCGCCCCGGCGCTTAGCAAGCAATAAAGTTCTCGCAATTGCCTTCATTTGATCGCAACATCGGCAGCGGCTCGGCTGGGTCGAGCGCTGCTGCGAGTGCGCTACAAGTGTCGTGTGTACGGGGCCAATGTTTCATACATTAATTAGCTTGAGGCATGTTTAACCTCACGTGCAGCCATCAGGAAATACTTATAATATTCCCTGTGTTAGGTTAAAAAATAATGATGTTGAGGTGTATGTATGTTTTAGCGTAACTATCAGAAAATATTTATATTTCAACCCAACACTGTGAATATAATAATTTCCTTTGAAAAATTAGAATAAAAGATGGTATTCCTTTAATTCGGAAGGAACGTAGACGTCACTTTGAATCGCTACGCAGTATAATGAGTCCCAGTTCACAACGACTGATGAGCATTTTACATATACACAAATGTAATCACGGTTCATTCAAAAACTACACAACACACAAATCTACAGATTAAAGGTGTTGAAATGAACTTTATCCTCTTACGTTCAATACATTCGTGGCGACATTCCAGAATTAATCACAAAATCCTGAGAGAAATCGTATAATTCATCCAATTTTTTATCGAAATCGACCAGCGCGTGAGAGAAAGGTCGGCGCAGACTCCTGGCCACCGCAGCGGCGGCTCCCACGCTCGCGCGTACCAGAAGCAACGCTTCACTCGAGTCCTATCGCCGCCCTCGTGTCGTGGGGCGCCTCTTCCTGCGTCACCCGGGCGGCGATACGGGCAACCGCAGGATTGTGGCCGCTTACCTGTGTCGGGAGCCGATGTACTGCAGGCCTAGGGCGAATTTTTTAGTTTTTTATGGCTTAGTGTAATAAACACTATAGCGCTAATGAAATCAATTATAGATTAGATCAGATGTTATTTCAAGCCTCCTTAATCACATGAAATGTGTTCCTAAGATAGGAAAGAGGAAGGCACTCTTTGGAATGGAATTATTGGAAAGAAAAATCCACTCACAAGTGTATTCTCATACAAGATTATTTACACATACAAAAAGCGAGATTGAGAGACGGTGATGGTACAAAAGTTGAGGAAGAAAGTAGCAAATCTTGAAAAAAAGGCATCAGGTCAGCTAACTGGTAAAAGATGGTCAGTAGCGAAACAAAAAAAAACTTATTCTATTTCAAAACATGGAAGACTTACCTAACCTTCAACTCTGAACTTCACATCTGCCCCATGGAAAAGCTAATTCCCATAGATTCAATATATGTATCCTCCTGAGGCAGAAAAATAATAATAATGAAATAATAAAAGGTTAGATGTTAGCTGAAGCCTCCCTTCCCACAACAAAGATGATCACAGAGAAGAAGGAGAAAGCCACCATTTAGCATGGAGTTGAGGATAAGTGGAATCTGTGCACAAGGTGTATAGAAACAGTAAACTAAGAAAGAAGTTCATGAAACAAGATAAAAGTTGTAGTAGAAAGTAGTACGTGCTGAAAAACAGGACCCCAGTGAACAGTAGATAGATGGTCCGTAACAAAACAAAAAACCTATTCTATTTCAACAAGAGGAAGGCCTGCCTAATCTTCTCACTTCACTCACCACACTCTACGGTCCATCTAAGGCACTCGCACAATAACATCACGGAATTGTATTAAAAAAATTCGAGTTTCGTAAGTAAGTTTTCCTGCAACTCTGGCACCGCGCCACGTGCTCTTGTTGCGAGGCATTCTCCTCCGCGGTGTGCTGAGGACGACACAAGATAATTCAATCTGAACAGAGGCTGCTTGACAAGACATCAGTTCGGGTAATTTAAAAAATTGAAAAATGTAAAATTTTGCGCCACACCTCACACTGACATGCCATCATGCTTGCTTTATTGTGATCTCAGAAGTATCACTATGCAGAATATAAGGAGCATTCCGATGCAGGATCTCAGGAGCATCACTGTGTAAAACATAAGGAGCACCACTATGTAGAATATATGCATCACCATGAAGTTTCTATGCCGTAGCCTGCTCCCTTTGATGTGTTTGATTGAATAATTTGTCGTGTTCAAAACTTGAGCTCAGATTTCCTTGCTGCAGAATAAAGTTTTGAACAGGGAAGAATACGACATAAATTAAAAGTAAATTTCATCCTTGAGAATTTCGATTTGTACTTTCACTCAAATTCTGTTCTCGGGTCTAAAAGAAGAGTTTCCATACATGAGAATTCTAATTTGTACTTTCTCTCCAATTCTGTTCTCAGGTCCTAAGTTGTCGTATGAAGACGTCAGGTTTGGGGTGTGCGCGTCTCACCTCGCACGCCATAGCCCACACTGCTTCACCCGAGGCTATTTACGGCCTGTGGGAGCTGCTGCAGCGCTTGGGTGGCCAGTCTTCCTGGATAAATAAATGAAACTGTGAAGATTTCGAACTGTTAGTCGAAAGGCGGACTAATTGCCGGCAATGACTTCATATTGTTGGTCCCAAGCGGCACACATCACCTGCCCATTGAGCGAGAGGCTCTGCAGTCAGCTCACAATGGCAGCGAAGTGCCGGACTGCGCCGGCAGTTGTAAAATCATTCACTGCTGTCGGTGGTGCGGTCTGTGCCTCTGCTTCAAAACACGAATTATATCTTGGAAGCAACTCGGTGGAATGTAGAAGCTTGGCGGACTGGTTACTTGTTCCATTAGCGGGGGTCACCGTTAAGTTTAGCCATTATTGTTTACTCTCTGAAATGAAGAATTTGTGGACTCCTGTTCTCTGTAAATTTAGAACACGTGAATTTTTCTAGAGAAATTCAAACTTCGCTCATGAATTTTGAAGTTAATATCTGGGATCCCAACATTTCTGCATCACAGGCTGGAGCAATCGGTGACGGGATGAGGTATCATTTTCGTCGATGGCACTCCAATTTAGACGGTTTTGTAAATTTAGTCGATAACGCCTCATTTTTCTGTATGGCACTTCAATGACATGCGTTCTGTAAATGAAAATTATTTCATTCACTTTAAATACGACACACATCTAAGAAACTTTTAAAACGTTTCACGTACGGAGCACGAACACACAAACAATAAGTCAGCTCATGCATTCATCATACCACAGCGTTGCCAAGGAACGAAGAGACTTCATGTCTACCTTCGATTCACAAATGCGTTCACACTGTCCTAGATGTTGGTGAAATGTTAAAATAACTTTTTAAATGTGCTGCATGTTTATTCTATTGCGCTGAGGATTAATTATCAAAATAGAATAAGATGAAAATTACGTGCTGAGTCAATGCATGAAGACGACATCGAGAGTTGCCAGAAGAACTTCTTTCTAATGGAGAAACTTTCAAGTGAGTCGCCCGCCACAGGCATTAGGTTCACTGAGTCAGGAGACAACTTAGTGAATCTCCTAAAGCACCCAAACAAAAATGTCAAAACTCCAAGAATGCCCAGACAGTAAATGCAAGACTACAAGAACGCCCAGGCAGCAAATGCATGTCTCCAAGAACACCCAGACAGCAAATGGAAGACTCCAAGAACACCCAGACAGCAAATGGAAGACTCCAAGAACACCCAGACAGCAAATGGAAGACTCCAAGAACACCCAGACAGCAAATGGAAGACTCCATGAACACCCAGACAGCAAATGGAAGACTCCATGAACACCCAGACAGCAAATGCACGTCTATAACAATGGTGGCACATGATCTGCAAGGACCGCCGTCCCATGGAAGACATGCCGACTGCCGGATAATTATTGCCGTGTTTACTGGGCTGCAGTGTGTCTCGTGAGGCTTTGTTTCAGAATGTCAGACACGACACACGCGTCACGAAGAAGCCATCCAATCCTCAGCGCTCATAATGCGTTTTCAACGCTTGCGTTTCGCTAAATAATAAATGAATGTATTTAACTCGAGTGGAGAGTTTCATGATGAAATACCTTGCAGTTGATGAAATACGCTAATGATATTGATAAAAATAAGGAAAAAAGTTTGGAGACTGGCCGAAAATAACTGTGGTTTAGAGAGAAATAGATCATGGAAATTACTAGAATAATGTTGTTTAATTTATTATTAGTTTACTATCACTGCTTCTACGTTGCATCTTTGTGATATCCGCCATGCCAAATTTTTAGTCTAATGCTATGGCCTAGCGTTAGGTGCACCGCACGTACGACGGCCTAAAATGATGTTCTAAAATTCGTACGCGTAGATGTCCGAACCTTCTGCTGGATTGTTAATATTTTGTCTAGTGGAAATAGAGCAGACAAGATGTGATTCAGCTAGGTTTGGTAAGTAAAATGATTCTTAGGACGCGCTTTTGGTTGATTTACAACGAAATAATTATATTAACAAAATTGATATTAAGCGAAACTACCGTACTGAATTATATGTTTTGCTTTTTTGAGCTGGTTTACGTAAAGCCAGATTGAGCATGGTTCAATGATGCAGGGCAAAAAAAGCTTAACATGAGGAGGAGATTGTGTCATTTTAAGCCTCCGTTATCACCTCAGTGGTATTCTTAAGAGATGAAAAAGAAATGTTTCATCCTGCTTAGTGTAGAATTTACAACACCAGAAATATATGCACAAGATGTGTCCAATCCCCCTGCGCATAGAAACAGTAAAACTGAAAGCAGTTTATGAAACAAGATAAAAGTTGAAGAGGGAAGTAATATTTGCTGAAAATAAGGACAGCAGTCAACCTAGAAAAATGGTTCGAAATAAAACACAATCTATTCTGCATGGTTCAACATATTTTTTCTGGGAACACCAATATACCCAATATATACCCGGAACACCAATATACCCGGTATTGATCCATCAGTCGGGGCCCCATGAAGGGGAAGAAACATGACACTTGAGCAGCTCATGTTGAACAGAAATTACGATAAATTTATTGCAATTGCCACACCGATGTTGAGATGGTCATTGCTAAATGAGCGAATTTCACCTTAAGCCCAGTCTAACTTTTCGCCGGACCGTGCATGTTTTTCGCCGCCTAAACGATTTAATTACTGGGGCGGCGAAAAACATGCATGCAGGTGGCGAAAAAGTTAGACTGGGCCTTGCCTCAAGTTTAGAGCATGAACAAAATTCCCATTTCAAGGCCTCACATCTGCAGCAGAATGTAACGTGTTCATAGCTTCATATCTCCTGTATATTATAATTCTGACTCGATATTCTCTCCGCTGGGCAGCGGCGCACACCAGCACCGTAACTGCTGCTTCAGATGGAACATTTAGCCGAGCTGGCTCCCGTGAACTGCACAAACAAATACAAAAATAAGTTAATGAATGAAGGACCTTACAGCAGAATCGCAAGACTACCGCACCACAGCGGAGATTTCGATGCTGCACTTCGCAAGTAGCGAGCTGTTCTTTTGGCTACGCAAATTTCTATTCCTTCGCATTTAGGTTCGTGGAATGAGTTATTTTTTATTTTCGTAAACCTCATGTTCTTTTAAAATTGCTGATCAACATTTTCATCGATGTATCAGCTGGAATTATCATTCATTGCAGTTGAAAAATATGTTTAGATCTTCTCAATCTTGCGCTGAAATTTAGGGAAAATATTGAGTATCGTGTGACAGCGCCGTAACGCAATTAGATAACTACGCACGCCTTCTGTCCCACCACGCCTTGTTTACTATCCTTTTGTTTCCTCCCTCAATTGCGGCCAAATGAGCTCTATCAAGAGATCCAACTCAAAAATTGCACATAACCCTCAAATCCGTGCGTTGTGTGAGCACATGTGACGCTCTCCAGTGGAACACAACCGGAACCGAACCCAGTCTCACGGACCGGTCATGCAGTGACGGAGGCAGTGGAGCTCATCTCTGGATGTTTTAAGATGTGGTAGTGTGAGGTGACTAACATCTTTGCAGCTTCCGGGCAAAAAGACTAGCAGCGGTTTATAATCAAATCAAAATCAATTTTGCATCGCAGAATTGAAGAATACTCATTCAGGGAGATGAAGAATTTCAACAAAAAAATGTTTATGTTCCTCCAAATCTATTTAGCAATGCGTCATACTTCACCTGCGAGCCGATGATGGAATCACGCTCCAGAGTTTTATGCAGTACTTGTGGCTGTATTTCCAGACGAAGAAGTATTTCATATTGTTGCATCAACTAAAAAGAACAGTGAAAATATCGAGCGCACAAAAAGCGTGAGAATCGAGCCCGTCGATAGGGAAAGCGATGCTGCCTCGTCATTTGCGGAGGTTTTAAATGGTCAGCCCCAGCAAACGGGCTCGGGTGAACGAGAGTGAGTCTCACAGAACAAATTGGGTTCAGCCTCATCTCACGACTCTCACTCAGTCATGAGGGTTCTTGGAAATACTCATGAGACCTGGAGGCGTCTTTGACAGTGAGAGTTTCTCCCAGGCCTCCTGAGCCATTCATCATCGCGTTATTACGGATCTCTCAGACTCTTTATAGCTTTTAATAGCAATCCTCATATGTTCGACATGATTCCGCTCAACCATTCCCTGAGAGCGCCCAAAAAATGTAAAAATTGACGCAGTGAGAGTTGTTGAGCTAAACAAGCAGCTTGTGGAGGGAGGAAACCTAACTTTTATCCTAAAGTTTTACCTCTTTGTGCGAGCTTCCGTGTTTCTTTCTCATTGTGAAGGCTATTCAATTAACTACGTAACAGAGGCCATGTTTGACTAGGGAATCTTGTCGGATCGAATGCCGTAACTCGAAGCGTTGAATAGATGTAGGTGCAGCGGCTGCAGTCCTTGCATGCTTCCGTCTTCCTGTCACGCATACCGCGAAGTCTCTCACCAAAAGATACATCTAAACATTTCTATTTGAATTCCATAAAATTTGGTGGCATTTCTTGTTTTTAACTCCTGTATTTTCTACGAAGCAAGAGCGCTGAATGACGCTGCAACAAACACACAAATTGTGCTTTTGCTGCAGTGCAACTAAATGAAAATACGTCGGCAGTGCACTGTGCAGTGAGACAATGAAGACTATTTACTGTTAGTATATTTGCCGTTTATACTTTTATATCGTCCCGTTTATTTCATTGGAGAAAACATTCACTGCAAAAACCCCTCTCTCTGTCAACGCTCACATACAATAGGAAATTTCAAGCAATGGTAATCCAAAAATTCAGGAAAAAATGCCGTTGGAAAGTTAATATTTTTATTAATAAATTTTCGTATGAATGTAATGTCCAGCGAACACACGTCCAGCGTTCATGGACTGGCGACGCAGTTATTATTTCTCAGTCAACGCCATTAAATTTGAAAATATCTACGAATTCTCATAAATTTTACAACTTACTCATACATGCAGTTGAACCTTGACACCAGCACACAGCGTATTTTAAGTCGGTAGGAAAAATATTGAACTTTGTCCTCGACTACCGACTTCATCACGGCAGAGAAGAAGGTACTACGTGAAGCTTTCGCTGCGTGTTTGGGGTACGGAAAATCAGTCGCGCCTCGGTTGCTGCTGTGTGGAGAAGAAAATTTCACGAGCGAATATCTCTCAAATTTCTGGAAACTGAAGAAGGCCTCAGCAATTGATCTGAGCGTGAGGTCTGCCAGTTCCAGCCCTGATCATGGCATTAACTAGGATGGTGGCTGTAAATATTACTTCAATTGAAAGGAACCTTCACCGCGCCCTTAGTTGATCTGACCGCCTCTGGCTGCGCTGCACGAGCCTTGACGGGCGCCTGACATGCGAGCTGCTCGGTTGTGTGGTCTGTGACAACACAATGTTTTATTCCAACCAGGTGCATGCTTATCCTCTTGTTCGTTGGTTTTACTAATCCTTATGACTAACACCAGCGCTCAATGCGACTTTCTGAATGACTTTTTATGCGTTTCAAATATATTTAGATGTTTCTCTAGGTCTTGTTAATAACCCGTTGTTGTGGGTGGACTTGCGAGCTAAGTTCCTTTCATGGAGCTGCATTTGAAGTTGTTGAAAGTCCTGAACACAAGTGAAACCTTCATACGATCAGATCTTGTGTAGAGGCGGAGAAATTCTTAGCTCACACATGTTCAATGCCTAAACTTTTCCTGAGGTTTCGCACCGAAATAGAGAAATTTTGTTTGAAGCTCAGTAAAAAATATTGGCTCCTTCTAAATAAATTAATTTGTATCTAAATACGATGGAAATTCAGCAGAGGACGCAAATTCAACTGAATTTTTATAAAGTATTGAAGTCTGACACACTCCCTGGCCCTCATCGTGAGCTCTGGCGCAAGAGCTGACGAAGGAACTGTTGGAGGGGTTGACGAAGTGACTGTTGGAGGGGATGACGAAGAAACTATTGGAGGGGTTGATGAAGTGACTGTTGGAGGGGCTGACAGAAGTGACTGTTGGAGGGGCTGACGAAGTGACTGTTGGAGGGGCTGACGAAGGAACTGTTGGAAGGGCTGACGAAGAAACTATTGGAGGGGTTGACGAAGTGACTGTTGGAGGGGCTGACAGAGGGGACTGTTGGAAGGGCTGACCGAAGGGCTGACGGAAGGACTGACAAAGGAGCTGCGAGCTGCGGCAAGGAGTGGAAGATACGATCACAATCTCGGCAACTTGGCACCTCCACCCTGTGATCGGCCGCGCCGCCCCATCTAGAGGCCGTGTTAGTTATTGCAGCGTCGATACCATCGCACGGGGGCTGTGTTAGTGGTTGCCTTTCCTGGAAATTGTGAGAAACTTGTCTTTTTTCGTGTTTAGCTCAGAACTGTGTTCCAGTAGTTGGAATGAGATCATTTGGAAAGGTCTTTCATTGAAAGAGAGTGCGACTTTCATTAAATTCCGAGGTGTTCTTCCAGTGTGACGGTCCGTAGAGTTTATTGAATTGGCTGTGCGTGTTGGTCATCTTCAGGCCTGTTTAAAATCTGCCGAGGCTTCTCAGCTGCAGCTCCCATCGTCACTAGGCGAGGAGTTACTGTACAGGACATTGAGGAAAGAAACAAAAAAAAAAGAAAAACCGTTAATTTCCACAACAGTTAATACAAAAAAAGTATTACAGCACAATAGTTTTTATAAATTACAAAATCCATAGGTCCTCAATGGATAGAGCACTGCATAAGCTCACCGCTGGCGTAACTTGTGATGGAGAGTACAGCAGCCCGCATGCAAGATGGATGTTTGGCAATAAATGGTGTGCGACTAACTCCTGTAATGTAAGAATTTGAAAATTATATTTTTTCAATAGTAAGCTACCCTAATAGTGAGGAAATGGCCGTGCTGCTCTCAATTTCAGCATCAAACATGATCTGAAACTTAAATGGGGTTAGCAATTTGCTCTGTAGATCAATGTAAGTATTTGTTGTAATTTTTCTCTTGTTTGGTACTGCAAAAACTTTAATTTCTCCCATCAGAAAATTATTCATTTAGTTTAAATTTTCTTCCTCGAGGAAAAACTACAGAGAAAACATTCGGAGCAAAATTGAGCTAAGTTGCAATTGTTCAAAATTTCCATTTTAAATTGTTCCGTAAAATATTCCAGAGCAACTCTTCACTACGCAAAAGGTGAGGCAAAAAAGTCCCTAACAAAAAGTAGGTGAGACGAAATGTTAACCTTAACATTATCATAGACATTCACTGAATCATCTTGATGTGAAAAAAGAGGATAACGATCATTAAAGAGGAGGGATTGCGCAGGGAGTTTGTGTGAACATTTGTTGCAAATGTGTCCTGCAGCAGACCTGGGCAGCCGGCACGCTCTGGCGCCCTCTGCAGCGCTGAGGGCAGGCGAGCGCTCCTGAGCCCCCCCTGAGCGCCCCTGAGTGCCCCTCAGTGCTCATGGGCGCTCCTGAGCACCCCTGAGAACTTCTGAGCACCCTTGAGCGCCCTTCATTGCTCCTGATCGCACCTGAGCGCCCCTGAGCGCATCTGAGCGCACCTGAGCGCCCCTGAGCGCACCTGAGCGCACCTGAGCGCACTTGAGCGCACCTGAGCGCCCCCTGAGCGCCCTTGAGTGCCTTTCATTGCTCATGGGCGCTCCTGAGCGCACCTGAGCACACCTAAGCGCCTCTGAGTGCCCTAAGCGCCAGGGTGTGGGCCGGCACGGCTGCTTTCAGGTGCGCTAAATGCCGCACCGAACTGTAGCTTGCACACGAGGATGACTGGCAAATGCTGCTTCCAATAAATCCCAACACAGGCTGGTGTCAAATGACTTAGAAATGGAAGTAGAGGCGGCCGCCGTGGGTACAGGAGAGGCTCCGAACTGCTGCTAGATAAGGGTGGGGGACATCGCAGTAAAATTAGCATGGAGCCATTAATGTCTTCATTAACAATTGGGTAACTGGGCAAATTTGCCGGAGCTTTTATTCAGTGAATCAAGAAGCATATATTGAAAGAGAAAAACTGCATTGTGCGGCTTCGCCTGTATAAATTGAGCGATTTGTTTATTTATGCATTACTAAACACAGGACTCATGCCACGAAAGAAATCCCGAACATCTTTCTTTATTATCTCATTGGCTCCGGTCTGCAGATTTCAAAAGTGGACAAAAAACTTACTCAGTAATCAATTGAGCGGAATTTGACGAGCAAAGTCTACTTGAAAAAAAGAACATCTAATAGTTAAGCAGTTTGGTAGTTTAGAATACCTGACGCACTCTTGTGGCACTTCACTGTGGTGGCACTGCACTGCGGTGGCACTGCACTGTGGTGGCACTGCACTGCGGTGGCACTGCACTGCGGTGGCACTGCACTGTGGTGGCACTGCACTGTGGTGGCACTGCACTGCGGTGGCACTGCACTGTGGTGGCACTGCACTGTGGTGGCCCTGCACTGTGGTGGCACTGCACTGCGGTGGCACTGCACTGTGGTGGCACTGCNCCTGCACTGTGGTGGCACTGCACTGCGGTGGCAAAGGACAGCGGTGGCACTGCACTGCGGTGGCACTGCACTGTGGTGGCACGGCACTGCGGTGGCAAAGGACAGCGGTGGAACTGCACTGCGATGGCACTGCACTGTGGTGGCACTGCACTGTGGTGGCCCTGAACTGTGGTGGCACTGCACTGCGGTGGCACTGCACTGTGGTGACACTGCACTGCGGTGGCACTGCACTGTGGTGGCAAAGCACAGCGGTGGCACTGCACAGCGGTGGCACTGCACTGCGGTGGCACTGCACTGTGGTGGCAAAGCATAGCGGTGGCACTGCACAGCGGTGGCACTGCACTGCGGTGACACTGCACTGCGGTGGCACTGCACTACGGTCGCACTGCACTGCGGTGCCACTGCACTGTGGTGGCATTGCACAGCGGTGGCACTGCACTGCGGCGGCACTGCACAGCGGCGCAGTGGGCGGCATGCCGTGCCGGTGACGTCCTGCCCACGTCTTCCGTTGCAGAGACTGCCATAACTCATCTCTGCCGCTATCGAGCTCCTTGTCAAAGACGGGTCTAAAAAGCCCACAATTTGCCGTTCTTTTTCACAATTTGCCACAATTTACAGCATCACCGAGCCAAATGTTTCCCCGCTGTCACCAAAACTTCCTCTGACGGCCGACAAGCTCGGGCGGCCCAGCAAGCGGCGGCTGAGAGCGTGTTCCGACGCCTGCTCCGACACCCGCCATCCATCAGCCCGGTCCAACTTGCTCCTCAATCATAAAAACTGGACCGTACGATCTTCCATAACTAAAACATGATATGGTAGCACCTCTCATGCGTCTGGCTGCTGTGTAAGTCTCCTCATCGGAGCTGAGGAGTAGAATTGCTTCTCAGTGTCCGGGAATTGAGATAAAATATTCGTGTTCTCCCTGTACCGACGTCTGAGCCTGGCTGATGCCTACTTTTTTACTTCTCTCATTTGCCCTCAATGGGAGCGATAGCTTCTCTCGATGTCGAGCGGTCTCCAACTCGAGCGGCGCTTCTCATGAAATGGCCCCGTTCAAGGGACGGCGACGGCGTCAGGGAATTAACGAAACCAATGTTCCCATGGCGCCAGAATTGCAATCAAATTACATCATTGTAGCAGTGCAGCTGAGACCGAATGTTCTTCCGCCGGCTTGGCTACGCTGTGGGCTGCATCAAATTTGAGAACTTAGCATTTGGCAACTTCAGGCTTGCAAGGTTATGAGGGCTCTTATTTTATTAGAAAAATTAAAACTTTGAGGAAATTCTTCAGAAAAAAAAGCCACGCGTAACGTAGCCACGCGTCAGCAAAATAACTTTCGTATCTGGATCCATCACTACAACAGCATCTTTAATATCAGGCTCCGGATGAACATATTGTCACTACAGCCATTGATCGAAATTGGAATGACGAACGATGCATTCAAATTTATCTGTTCACTAGATGCAGCGCTTAACTCCAAGTTGAATCTTATTGCTACGCATTTCAAAAGCGATAAGTTGTTCAAACCTCGACAAAGTTCACCCTGAGTTCTCATCGAAGTTCTTTTGCCAATTATTCTGCACGCCAACAAAATAGCAAGTAAGTAAATTAAAGGATATTATTCTATCAGTTCAAAGTGAGTGAACAAACAGCGCTCGACTCGAGCTGTGAGACGCTTTGAAATTCAGACCGTCGACTGCTGCGCGGACACCCACCTCAGAAATATTGTACTGTTTCCAAAAATAACGAACGAGAAACAAGCGCAATGTGTTACTCCACCTGAAACCAGCTTTATGTATATCATTGATAAAAGCCCGAAAAGATTACGTGACTTAGCCTTTGGCCTTTACATACGTAGACACTCTTGCAACGCCATCCTTCACGGAACCGCTGCACTGCAGGAGACGATGAAGGCTCATTCAAGTAGGATGTCCCAGAGTGAAGATGGGAAATTTACGAGTCGTTGCTGAGCTTAATTAACGAGAACAATTACAAGAGGCAGACACCGGGGCCGACGTAACCACGGTAAGGGAAACGAGGTAGAATGAAACCAGTCTTTTTTCGTCGGCAGTGTGGCAATGCAGACGTCATGGCAACGAACCAATAGCAGCGCTCCTGTTGCATCTGGCAACACTGTGAGCCTCAAATCTGGCATCGCTCTTGGCCTAACGACATGTCGCATTGGTGACGTCATAAAGTTTTTTTGAAATAAAACTTTTTTATTGGCTAGTCGAACACGAGGTGTATTTTCCCCATAAAAATGACTCTGCCTTGTTTCCTTAACTGTGGGTGTCACGCTGTGACGTCACCACCCCACACGCTCCTGCACCGCGGGGAAGAAAGCTAGTCGAGCGACCCTCGCTCAGAGCAATGTTGCCTCATGGGCTAGTCGTCTGGCAAAAATTTTAAGCTTTCAAAAGTTTCAAAAACTTTAATTTCTCGTTTCAAACAACGCTCAACAAAAACGTATCAGAGTAGTTTTGTCATGAAGTTGATTTGAATAAGGTTTAACTTGGGATTTTGGTAAGAGAAAAGGCAAGCAGACGACCAACATGAGATGTCTTGCTGCCTCTCGCTGCCGTCCATCCTCCTCAGCCCCAACACATTTGCGATTAAAATCATATCTGATGATTTTGTAGAATTTCCGTAGCGCACATACGGTGCAGGAGTCATACACTCGCCACACATACGCCTCCTTATCTCTAGGTAATCTTCGCTGCAGTACAGTCGCGATAAGAGCTAAATTAAGCGGCGGCGCGGTGCTGCAGTGTGGCGCGCTTGTTCTGCTAAATATTAGAGCTCGAATGCATTCCTTGTTCGTAGCACAAAAATGGGGAAAAATTCATTAAAGAATTCTTGGCTTGGTGTGGTCCTGCTCTTATGAAATATTATTCAATTCAGTGTTTCAAGAGAGTTTTCGGATGTGGAGGGAAACATGTAAATTAGTGAAGAGGTTGAGCCATCAAATTGTGAAATGAGATTAATATCACTAAAAAAATTAGAAGACACAAATCAACGAAATGAGCGCCACATTATCCATTAGGGACTCAGCACCTATGTAGTGTCCTGCAGCGAAAAAGACCAGGGAACTCGTCCACACTCACCTTCGATGACAGCCAGAATCTGTCTTTGACCTACTTGTAGTGATCACAATTACTGAAAATATATAAAAAACACAATCATCGTGCTTCGTTGAAATGAAGGTGTACCTAGAAAATAACATCGTGGCTTATACAATAATTCCAGGATCTGGAAAAGACCGAAGAATTCAACAATATATATAAAACAAAGTCATCATGTTTCTTTGAAATGAGGCAGTAAATGGAAAAGAACGTTTTGACTTATACAATCATTCCTGCATTGGGACAAATGCGCTATAATTTAAGGTAAGCTCAATTGAAATTGCCTCTGAATACTTACGAAACTGTACAATAAAATGCTCGTACGATGCAAATAAGAGGCACGACTCCGACCGCAGTGGAAATCCTGAGTGCATGGGATTTAACATCTTTTTTCGATGACCAACGATTCCTAGATGCGCAGGTTCATTCTAAAAGATGTAGAGTGAATAATTATAAAAGAAATCGTGAAACAGAATTGAGATTATTTGAAAAATCCCATCTAATCAAAAAGGAATTGAGAGGATCTAAAAATCGTTTCTAATCAAAAAGGAATTGAGAGGATCTAAAAAATCGTTTCTAATCCAAAAGGAATTGAGAGGATTTAAAAATCGTATCTAATCGAAAAGGAATTGAGAGTATTTAAAAATCGTTTCTAATCAAAAAGGAATTGAGAGGATCTAAAAAATCGTTTCTAATCCAAAAGGAATTGAGAGGATTTAAAAATCGTTTCTAATCAAAAAGGAATTGAGAAGATCTAAAAATCGTTTCTAATCCAAAAGGAATTGAGAGGATTTAAAAATCGTATCTAATCGAAAAGGAATTGAGAGTATTTAAAAATCGTTTCTAATCGAAAAGGAATTGAGAGGATCTAAAAAATCGTTTCTAATCCAAAAGGAATTGAGAGGATTTAAAAATCGTATCTAATCGAAAAGGAATTGAGGGGATCTAAAAAATCGTTTCTAATCCAAAAGGAATTGAGAGGATTTAAAACTCGTATCAGAGAGCCAGCGTGGTCGAGCCTGCGCACTCAGACGCACACTGTGCGCTGCTATGTTCATATACAAATGAAAAGAGAAAATTTCGCTTTAGGAATTTTGTCTTGATAATTAAACTGTATCTATGATGCTTACATTGTTTAACTCTATTTTGAGATGTATCTGTGTAAAAAACGTTTGAGCAGAAATGAGTTAAGTTCTTTTTTAAATTTCCGATATTTTTGAAACAAAATGGAAATGCAAAAAATGCATATTTTGCATCAGCAGCTGCTCATGGTAGATTGGGAGGAAATTGGTTGTTTAGGAAACTAATACCACAAAACAAACAATCTCTACGGAAAACCGTTTCAACGAAATGAAACCCATAAAATATAGAATTAATTATTTCAATCGCAATGTTTTTAAGAACAATTTTGCAACTTGCAATTTAAATATTTTGTCCACAACTACACATTTTCTTCGACACTCACCACCTCACACCATCCAGCCTCTCTCACCACCTCACACCATCCAGTCTCGCTCACCACCTCACACCATCCAGTCTCGCTCACCACCTCACACCATCCAGCCTCTCTCACCACCTCACACCATCCAGTCT